>JAODAL010047117.1:0-30247 GCA_025379985.1 Phyllomedusa bahiana | reverse complement strand
GAAGGCAGCTATTTAATGTACTATGATTTGAAGAACCCTGTATGTGAGTCAACAAATGAGAGGAATTTATTTCACTGAAGCAAAATACTCACATAAACTCTGGTTATTTTTGTAACATGTAGAAGCAAATGTAGTGTGAAATAAAACAGATCTCTCATACCTCAGCTACAGGGACTGTTTACACCCAGCATAAACATAAGTAAGGTGTAAGTGACCATATGTATTAGTACCTTGTGCTGGACACTGGGACAAATCATGTGCATCAGAAAAATGGTGTAATGTGTATTGGAATAATGATGCAAAAAGTATGCTAAGTTTTCTCTCCTGAGATGCCTTGATAGGCCTCTACTTCAGCCACCTTCAATTTCTGCTAGCTTGTGGGTCCTTCTGCATTCAGTTTTATTTTTAACAAGTGAAAAGCAGCTGAATCGGGCTGAGATTAGATGACTGACTCTTGAAGAATGTTTTATTTCTTTGCTTTAGAAGCTTTTGGGTTGCTTTGGGGTATGCAGCAGGTCATTACAGAGCCATCTTAACAGAATTATGGCCCCTGGGCATAGTACTGCAGTGGGCCCTGCCATATTCATGACATCACACTTTGCCTTGCCAGTAGACCCCACCAACCCAAGCACACCCATATTATCAAGCCACTTATGCCTGGACACCAACAGCCTACAAGACTATTTGGCCTTCCCCACCATGGTTTTTAACTGTTTTCACATCCTAAAAACACACAAACAGTTAAATAAGCAAAGCCAACCAAGCGAGCCAGGGTATGTTTCTTGTATTCCTGGGACATACACACACCACCTTGGGCCCCTATACTTGTGGGGCCCCCATGCAACTGCCTAGTGTGCCCAATGGAAAAGATGGCCTTGGGTCATTATCCATCCATTCTTTGAAGCACTATCCTAACAGTTGTACAGCATTTGACTACATGCGAGCAGAGAGTACAGTCCCAAACACTTCAGTATTAATCATGCTACATCTACATCTATCCATTAGACATACATGTCCATGCAATAACACTGTTCCCACAATGTATAATCGATGATCTGGAATGTTTCAGATCTGAGCCCTTCCTTTCTTCCTTTATACTGTTCTCTTACCAACACTCTAGTACAAGTTGGTCTTGGTTTCATCTGTCTAAAGAATCTAGGTGGCTTTTCTGTTCTGGGTAGCTTTTTAG
This sequence comes from Phyllomedusa bahiana, assembly GCA_025379985.1. Taxonomy (NCBI): domain Eukaryota; kingdom Metazoa; phylum Chordata; class Amphibia; order Anura; family Hylidae; genus Phyllomedusa; species Phyllomedusa bahiana. The sequence continues at coordinate 29,058 of JAODAL010047117.1, read as the reverse complement.
TGGTTTTCTAGCAAACTTTTATCTTTTGTGTTCCTGATTATAACTAGTGGTTTGTGTCTTAAATTTACATTGATGAAGGTGTCTATTCATTGTAGACTTTGACAAAGATATGTCTACCCATTGAGAGTGTTCTTGAATTATGCAACTATTCACTTAGTTGTTTGTTGTGTCTTTTGGTGTTGTTTGGTGTTGTTTATTTGACCACTTCTAAAGTTTCTTCTATCTCTCTGATAGATTTTTCTTTTAATCTAATGATGCCCTCTTCCACTTGTATTTATACCTCTTTAGACTTCATATTGAAAGTTTTCATGAACAGCTAAGTGCAAATCCAACGCTTGAAATTGACTCCAGGCTTTTTATCTTTTTAATTTGTCAGAAACTGATGAGGTAGCAGGCCACACCAGACCATGAAACTGCATATCAGTCAACTTACAATGTGTGTTTGAGCCTCTGAAAATGAAATGACTTTGAAAAAAATATTTAATAGCTCACCATGAAAATCCATGAAAATTATTTAACTGTCCAAATACCGCCCACTTAGAACATGAGGTACACAAGGTTGGCTGTTATTTGGTATAACTACACTTTTTAAACTGAACCTCAATGAAAAAGTATAGAACATCTTGGTTTGCCCATTCTCATGTTAGATAGGGCATTGGAAATTTCTCAAGTGGGGGTAGGGAGGGGAGAGGGAGGCACCAGATGGAGGAGACTTAGGTAGGTTGCAATGTGAATGTTCAGTCTTGGCAGTAAACAAAGCCAAAAGCATAACTCTGCCATACACAGTGATGAAGAAACACTCCAGGAAAGTGGAGAGGCAACTTCCCATCAGAACATTAACAAATGTGAATTTGCACCACCTCAGCCTGTTTTCTTGGCTGTCTGTATTGCTGCTGTAGGTTCTGCATAAATTCTAATAGCTCAGTTAGGGAGATATGCATCAGCAGCTTTCTAGAATCGGTAACTCTGCTCAACCTGTGTAATTCATTCCCAGTCTGTTGAGCATCCTCCAATACCAGTACTATAGTAAAGAAAAAGACTACAAGCTGTGCAATGCCATAGCAGACCAAAAGATAAGTGAGGTGGAAATGAACATGTGCTAACATTTTCAGATTATCTATTGATCAACACAGTGATAGTACTGGGTTTGGTGAGTAGAACCATTATGTCTTGCTGCTGGCCTCTGAAAACTTGTTGATTTTGTTATTATGGATTTTCACAGCCTTGTATTGAAAAGTGTAGTACAGGGCTTCTCAAAGCACTGGCATTAAAAGATTCAGTTGTTCACAAAAAATAATAAGATAACTGTTCTTTCATTAAAATCCACAAAAAGAACAAGAAAAAGTGAACAGAATAAAGTAAAAAGGGCACCAAATACAGAGACAGAACCACCCACTGGAATTTTATGGGTTTTCTGTTTCATATAAAAAACACACAGGAAACTCCTGGTGCCCCATATTAAAAAAAAAAACCTACACACCTTCCTCTGCTCCTCCGTTCCAGCACTTTATCTCTCTGGTTTTCTATTAACTGTGTTCTTATTCCAGAAGAGCATGTCACCACTGCAGCCGCTGATCAATTATGATGGTCACATGTAGAGATGGACGAATTTCTCAAAAATTTGATTCGGTGACTTTTCCGACAAAATTAGTTTCTGTCCGAATTACTTCGGGACGAATCGCGTTAAAAAACAGCTCTTTCCAGGCTGCACCGAGCCTGCAGGGTGCTGTAGAGCATTGTGCCATGCTTTAATATGCAGTGGGAGCTTGGTTTGGTCTTCTTACTTTGTTGTGTTTTTTGTATGACACGCTCATGACTGCCGCCGCTCTTAGAATCGCTTCACTATAAAATTCCCTGGGCACTTAAGAGGGCAAAACTGACCAAAAAACTGAAGCGGGAATGTAGCCTGATAAAGTCATGGCAGCGAAAGCTGGAAAAAAACAAGCTGAGAGCTCAGGTGGCAACATCAGTGACAGTGTGGAGGTGACGGTAGCAACCACAGCAGCATGAGGTCAGACAGTGGCACAATGACATACTGGAGGTGGCAAAAACTGGAGTAGGCCACAGAGTGGCACAATGACACAGTTGGAGGGCAAGGCAGCAGCCACAGCAGCAACATGAGGTCAGGCAGTGGCACAATGACTTTCTGGAGGTGGCAAAAACAGGAGTAGGCCACAGAGTGGCACAATGACAGAGTGTGGAGGTTATGGCAGCAGCCACAGCAGCAGCATGAGGTCAGAGAGTGACACACTGACAAATTCTGGAGGTGGCAAAAACAGGAGTAGGCCACAGAGTGGCACAATGAAACGGTGTAAGGTCACGGCAGCAGCAACAGCATGAGGTCAGACAGTGGCACAATGACATTCTGGAGGTGGAAAAAACAGGAGTAGGCCAAAGAGTGGCACAATGACACAGTGAGGAGGGCACGGCAGCAGCCACAGCATGAGGTCAGAGAGTGGCACAATGACACAGTGTGGAGGTCACGGCAGCAGCAGCATGAGGTCAGAGAGTGGCACGATGACATTCTGGAGGTGGCAAAAACTGGAGTAGGCCACAGAGTGGCACAATGAGACCGTGTGGAGGTCACGGCAGCAGCAGCAGGAGGTCAGAGAGTGGCACAAGGGCAAGTTCTGGAGGTGGCGAAAACAGGAGTAGGCCACAGAGTGAAAACTACAAAGCGACACTTACTGCTCAATGGCTGAAAGATATACTGAGTCCCATCAGCAGGCATCTCTGGCCCAAATGCTGCATGGGAAAGATAGGCAGGTGCCGGATATTAATGAGCCAATGCTCTAGGTACTAATTCACACCAGCATGCAGAAAGCCACAGTATAACACATAGGGAGAATGCCATAGATAAGGCGATGCAAAGGGTAACGCCATTCATACAGGAACACCATGCTGAGTTAAAGCCTATAGCGCCCATAATATTCATATGGGCAGGTATCCCAGCACTTAGAAGGTGTCCTGCACAAAATACTTGTACCCTAAGCTCCCAAGTGTTTGAGGGCAAAAAAATATAATAAGTATTTTGTGCAGGACACCTTCTAAGTGTGGGAAGCCTGCCCTTTGAATATTATGGGCGCTATAGGCTTTAACTCAGCATGGTGTTCCTGTATGAATGGCGTTACCCTATGCATCGCCTTATCTATGGCATTCTCCCTATGTGTTATACTGTGCTTTCTGCATGCTGGTGTGAATTAGTACCTAGAGCATTGGCTCATTAATATCCGGCACCTGCCTATCTTTCCCATGCAGCATTTGGGCCAGAGATTGCCTGCTGATGGGTCTCAGTTTATCTTTCAGCCATTGTGCAGAAAGTGTATCTTTGTAGTTTTCCTTGGTAATTTATGTCCCATTTTTTTTGTGGTTTTATTTTTAATAGTGTAGGGACTTGCAAGAAATGAGGGCCTTGCCGGGCTTGCAAGCTTGCATACTGTAGCTACTGTATCAACTAATACCTCCTATTTTTCCAGCATGGTATTATATTTTTTTGCCCTAAAACACTTGGGAGCTTAGGGTACAAGTATTTTGTGCAGGACACCTTCTAAGTGCTGGAAAGCCTGCCCATTTGAATATTATGGGAGCTATAGGCTTTAACTCAGAATGGTGTTCCTGTATGAATGGCGTTACCCTTTGCATCGCTTATCTATGGCATCTCCCTATGTGTTATACTGTGGCTTTCTGCATGCTGGTGTGAATTAGTACCTAGAGCATTGGCTCATTAATATCCGGCACCTGCCTATCTTTCCCATGCAGCATTTGGGCCAGAGATGCTTGCTGATGGGACTCAGGATATCTTTCAGCCATTGAGCAGTACGTGTAGCTTTGTAGTTTTCCTTGGTAATTTATGTCCCATTTTTTTTATGGTTTTATTTTTAATAGTGTAGGGACTTGCAAGAAATGAGGAGCCTTGCCGGGGCTTGCAAGCTTGCATACTGTAGCTACTGTATCAACTAATGCCTCCTATTTTTCCAGCATGGTATTATATTTTTTTGCCCTAAAACACTTGGGAGCTTAGGGTACAAGTATTTTGTGCAGGACACCTTCTAAGTGCTGGGACGCCTGCCCATTTGAATATTATGGGCGCTATAGGCTTTACCTCAGCATGGTGTTCCTGTATGAATGGCGTTACCCTTTGCATCCCCTTATCTATGGCATTCTCCCTATGTGTTATACTGTGGCTTTCTGCATGCTGGTGTGAATTAGTACCTAGAGCATTGGCTCATTAATATCCGGCACCTGCCTATCTTTCCCATGCAGCATTTGGGCCAGAGATGCCTGCTGATGGGACTCAGTATATCTTTCAGCCATTGAGCAGTAAGTGTGGCTTTGTAGTTTTCCTTGGTAATTTATGTCCCATTTTTTTTGTGGTTTTATTTTTAATAGTGTAGGGACTTGCAAGAAATGAGGAGCCTTGCTGGGGCTTGCAAGCTTGCATACTGTAGCTACTGTATCAACTAATACCTCATATTTTTCCAGCATGTTATTATATTTTTTTGCCCTAAAACACTTGGGAGCTTAGGGTACAAGTATTTTGTGCAGAACACCTTCTAAGTGCTGGGAAGCCAGCCCATTTGAATATTATGGCCGCTATAGGCTTTAACTCAGAATGGTGTTCCTGTATGAATGGCGTTACCCTTTGCATCGCCTTATCTATGGCATTCTCCCTATGTGTTATACTGTGGCTTTCTGCATGCTGGTGTGAATTAGTACCTAGAGCATTGGCTCATTAATATCCGGCACCTGCCTATCTTTCCCATGCAGCATTTGGACCAGAGATGCCTGCTGAGGGGACTCAGTATATCTTTCAGCCATGAGAAGTAAGTGTAGCTTTGTAGTTATCCTTGGTAATTTATGTCCCATTTTTTTTGTGGTTTTATTTTTATAGTGTAGGGACTTGCAAGAAATGAGGAGCCTTGCGGGGCTTGATGCTTGCATACTGTAGCTACAGTATCAACTAATACCTCATATTTTTCCAGCATGTTATTATATTTTTTTGCCCTAAAACAACTTGGGAGCTTAGGGTACAAGTATTTTGTGCAGGACACCTTCTAACTGCTGGGAAGCCTGCCCATTTGAATATTATGGGCATATAGGCTTTAACTCAGCATGGTGTTCCTGTATGAATGGCGTTACCCTTTGCATCGCCTTATCTATGGCATTCTCCCTATGTGTTATGACTGTAGCTTTCTGCATGCTGGTGTGAATTAGTGCCTAGAGCATTGGCTCATTAATATCCAGCACCTGCCTATCTTTCCCATGCAGCATTTGGGCCAGAGATGCCTGCTGATGGGACTCAGTATATCTTTCAGCCATTGAGCAGTAAGTGTAGCTTTGTAGTTGTCCTTGGTAATTTATGTCCCATTTTTTTTGTGGTTTTATTTTTAATAGTGTAGGGACTTGCAAGAAATGAGGAGCCTTGCCGGGGCTTGCAAGCTTGCATACTGTAGCTACTGTATCAACTAATACCTCATATTTTTCCAGCATGTTATTATATTTTTTTGCCCTAAAACACTTGGGAGCTTAGGGTACAAGTATTTTGTGCAGGACACCTTCTAAGTGCTGGGAAGCCTGCCCATTTGAATATTATGGGCATATAGGCTTTAACTCAGCATGGTGTTCCTGTATGAATGGCGTTACCCTTTGCATCGCCTTATCTATGGCATTCTCCCTATGTGTTATACTGTGGCTTTCTGCATGCTGGTGTGAATTAGTACCTAGAACATTGGCTCATTAATATCCGGCACCTGCCTATCTTTCCCATGCAGCATTTGGGCCAGAGATGCCTGCTGATGGGACTCAGTATATCTTTCAGCCATTGAGCAGTAAGTGTAGCTTTGTAGTTTTCCTTGGTAATTTAGGCCACAGAGTGGCACAATGACAGAGAGTGGGGGTGACGGCGGCAGGAGCAACAGCATGAGGTCAGAGAGTGGCAAAATGACACAGTGTGGAGGTCACGGCAGCAGCAGCATGAGGTCAGACAGTGGCACAATGACATTCTGGAGGTGGCAAAAACTGGAGAAGGCCACAGAGTGGCACAATGACACAGTGTGGAGGTCACGGCAGCAGCAGCATGAGGTCAGACAGTGGCACAATGACATTCTGGAGGTGGCAAAAACAGGAGTAGGCCACAGAGTGGCACAATGACAGAGAGTGGAGGTGACGGCGGCAGGAGCAACAGCATGAGGTCAGAGAGTGGCACAATGACACAGTGTGGATGTCACGGCAACAGCAGCAGCAGCATGAGGTCATAGAGTGGCACAATGACAGATGAGTGTGGAGGTGGGTGGCAATACCAGTCCCTGGTAAAGATGGTTGGTGGCAGATGGAGAAACTGTCAGCAGATGTGTGGCATCAGGCGGTTGGTGGCATCAGAATAGTGGCTGAGGCAGGTAGTTTGAACCCAGACTCATTTCTCACAGTTTGGGTGAGGCGTCATGGCTGATATAGTCTGACGCCTAAGGCATTGGTGTGTGGAAATCCTGGCCGATCCACGTCTGATTCATCTTGACAAAGGTCAGTCGTTCCAGATTTCCCATGGACAAGCGGGTTCTCCTTGGGGTAACCATGGCCCCCGCCGCACTGAACACCCGCTCTGATGCCACACTACTGGCCAGGCAGGACAGCTTATCTACTGCAAACTCAGCAAGTTGCGGCCACACATCCAGTTTGGCTGCTCAGTAGTACAGCGGATCTTCTAACTGAGGTGGCAGAGTGCTGTCCAAGTAGGCCACCACCTGTTGGGTCAGGGTCTGCTCCAGGTCCTGTTGCTGCTGCTGCTGGCGACTGCCCTCCTCACTTGGTGGGTGAAGGAAGCTGCTCCATCAGTGACTCCAGACTTAGGTTGCTGCTGATGGAGCTGGTACTGCTCCTACCCCCCACCCCCCCATCCCCCCGCAGCTGCGGCAGTAGTACGTGAGCGCTGAGGAACCCCCCGGTCAGACCTGTCAGAGGAGGGACGATGCCGCACATAGGCAGCGGCCAACTGACTACGGAGGATTTCCCTATAGTATTTGAGTTTTTCCTCCCTCTCAATAGCTGGGAAAAAGGCTAGCATTTTGGAACGGTAGTGAGGGTCCAATAGGGTGGAGAGCCAGAATTTCATCCCTCGCCGGATGCTGACTATTCGGCTGTCATAGCCAGGCAAATCAGCATGCTGGGGGCCCATCTGCACAAGTGACTCCGAGGGGCTCCTGCCTCCATCTCCACTGTATACTGCCATGGTGCTTGGGGTCATCTGCCTCATCTTCCTCATCTCCATCTACCTCCTCCAGTGCTCCTGCTCCTCCTCTCTTGTCACCTGGGTAGAAAATCCACTCATTTAAACCAGACCAATGCTTTCTGCTCCAATGTCCTCCTCCCCCTCTTCCTCCATTTCAGTCCACCCCGGACTCATGTGGCCGTGAGATGGGAGTCGCCACGTCTCCAGTCCCCTGCCCAGACAGATTTTTTAGCATCTGTTCCAGGACATGAAGCAGTGGAATGACGTTATTCATCCCGTAGTCCAGGCGACTGACAAATAACGTCGCCTCCTCGAATGGACTCAACAAACGGCAGGTGTCACACATGAGCTGCCACTGGCTGACATCAAAGTTGCACAGGGGAGTACTCCTGTCCGCCTGGATCATCAAAAATCGTTTAATGGCCTTTCTCTGTTCATACAGTCGGTCCAACATGTGCAGGCTGGAATTCCAACTGGTGGAAACATCGCATATCAGAGTGTGTTGGGAGAGGCTGTTCTGCCGCTGCAACTCGAGGAGGGTGTTCCTGGCTTTGTAGGAATGGATAAAGTGCATGCACAGTTTCCTGGCCAATTTTCAGAATGTTCTGAAGATCGGTGGAAGACTTTAGGAACCTTTTCACAACCAGTTTGAACACGTGCGCCATGCAGGGCGCATGGACCATCCCTCCTCGGTGCAGCGTGGACACCATGTTCCTCCCATTGTCCGTCACCATGATTCTGATTTGCAGTTGGCGTGGAGAAAGCTACACATCGATTTCTTGCTGCATGACGCGGAGCAATTCCTCCCCTGGGTGACTTTGTGACACCGCTGTGCCCTACACATGTGGTATGATGGAGCAGTATTTGTGGAGGCTGAGATGGTGGTGGCGGTGGAGGAGGAGGAGGCAGACATTGGCGCAGGAGCCGCAGTTTGACAACGTGGAGGAGAAAGCGGCGTCTCCTGTCCAAGTTGTTGGTGTGCCTGGGCAGGAAGCACATTCACCCAGTGGGCCGTAAAGGACATGTACTGGCCCTGACCGTAGTTACAGCTCCAGACGTCCGCGCTGCCGTGCACCTTGGAACAAACCAATAAGCTCAAGGACTTGCCCACCTTCTGTTCTACATATCTATGAAGTGCTGGTACTGCCTTTTTGGAAAATAAATTACGGCTTGGAACTCTCCATCTCGGCTCGGCACAAGCCATAAGTTCTCTGAACAGTGCAGAGTCCACCATTTGGAAATTGAGGGACTGCAGTACCAACAACTTGGACAGGAGCACAGTCAGCTTCTGCACCTTAGGATGGTTGGACGCATACTGTTGTCTCTTTGAAATCGCCTCGCTGACTGCTGGCACCATGAGTAGCGAGGAGCAGGAGTATCTGGACGGGGAGATGATGGCAAAGAGAAACAGCTCCCTTCTGCAAAGGTGGTGGAGCCTTGACTTTCTGCAATGGCATGCGTGGGCGCTGCTGCTGCTGTTGCTGCGGCGGCAGGATGGACCACCACATCTGAGCCACGTTTCTCCCAGGCCACCAGATGGTGATGCTGCATGTGTTGATGCAGGGCCATGGTGCCAACGTTAGCTCCCTGGCCACGCTTCACTTTCTGCCTACAGATTCTACATATACCCATATTCGCCTCCTCCGGTGTCTTCGCAAAGAACTGCCACACCACCGAGTATCTGATTTTACCGCCAACGCTCCACACTGAGTTGACTACTACCGCCGCTGCGCTCGCTGAGCCCCTGTGCCGCTACTTTCTTGGACTGCGAAGCGGGTCTTTTACCCGTGGCCGCTTGGCTCCCGACCTCCCACTGCTGCTATCCTGCTGACTCACGGCCACACAACCCACTTGCTGGCTGCGCCGCTGCCTGACGCGCAAGCTGACGCCCTATTCTCCTGACGATGATGAAGACCTTGCCTCACAACGGCTCCCAAGTGCGGTCGGCTACATCATCATCTATTTGGGTTTCATCGTCACTGCTATCCTCATCACCGGTCTTGGTATGCAGAGGCTGACCCCTCACAACATGACCTCCCATGCCACTCTCCACATCTATACTTTGCCGCATACTGCAAGAAGCATTGGATATTGGCCCCATTTCTTCGCTGCCAAGTAGCTGCTGATTGCCCTCCTCAAATTGTTCATCCTCGCTATATAGTGGCGCTGAGACCAGACCACATAGTAGATCTCTGGCTGAGGGAACTGGATGGGACAGAGGTGGGTTGAGGACAGGTGAGGGCCGCTGACCTGCTCCCGGGCCATGCCAACTAAGGGTTGTGTCTGACGTTCCCACCGACTCTTGGCTAGGGTTGTCAGATGTCATCTCGGAGGAAGTGGATGACCTAGTCAACCAATCAAGAACCCTTGGGTTGCATGGTCAGCACACGGCCGCTAGATGACATCGGCAGTTGTGGCATCACCGAGTGACCCCTGCTGTGAGTCCCCTTGCTGTGCTGCGACCTGGGCCTGCTCCAGGAATGTTTGTGCCACTGCCACTCGCAGGTGAAGAGCCTGCCACCTCTCTGTCTGACATACTGTTTGTTCTAAAATGTACAGACACTGTTTGATGAAGATATCTGTATATGATAAATAAACACCCTGTATTTGACTCCAAATGAACTCAGTAACAAGCTTGGGTAACCCTTGGATATAAGATGCGCTCCACAATTGGCCAGGAAAAATTTACTTGTTTGTGTCGTTTAAAAACACTGTGTATTTTACTGAATGTAAAAGCACAAACAGGCTTAATTAACCTTTGGATATGAATTATGCTACAGGCAAAATTGCTTCTTTGGTGGTGAAAAAGAAGGTTTCTTTTAGTGACCACAACAGCAGAACAACGCTTAATTAACCCCTGGATGTAAATTGCGCAAAAGAATTGAGCAACCAAAAACTACCAGCTTTATAGCGTGTTACAATGGCGTGTATTTTACGGTACACAACAAGAGAAAAACTTGTAATTAATCTTCGGTTATGAATTATGCTACAGGAAAAATTTATTTTTTGGCGGTTAAAAAAGACGATTTCTTTTAGTCACCACAACAGCAGAACAACGCTTAATTCACCCCTGGATGTAAATTGCGCAAAAGAATTGAGCAACCAAAAAGGAAATGGTATTTGTATTGTAAAAACGCTGTTTCTTTAAATGAATACAATAGGAACAGGCTTAGATAACCCTTGGATATTCAATGTGCTGTGAGCAGATAGCATTAAATGTATATGCAGCTGCACTGGACGCACACTGGACTTCAGGTCCAATACACCACAAAATCAGAATTAGAACATTAAGAGAAGCAGTCTCTGAGACAAGCTGTGACACCCCACAAAAATCGCTGTATAAAAATGAGTTCTTTAGTAAGAGATATCATAAGCAGCCGTGGCAGCACCTTCCCTAAGCAGTACAGTGAGAGCGGTATGAGCTCCCAGCGTCGCGCCCGGACTTACATATGCGGTGACGTCACAGAATCCCGCCTGTCTCTGATTGGCTTCATCTCTGCACATGTCATGTAGGCTATGCCCTTCTTCCTCCCAGAGTTCTTTGCCCCATGTAACGCCATGTGCTCGCAGACATTTTATCAATCAAAAGCACGCTTCGTTTCCGCGAATCACCCCAAACTTCGACTTCGTTCAGAACCAAAGTTTTCCTGAAATTCTAAACGAATTCCACTTCGTTAGAATCAATTCGCCCATCTCAAGTCACATGTCTTTGTTTACGTCACCTTTCAGAGCTATTAATATCTGAATGGGGATGTAAATGACTGCAGCAGTAATGTGCTCAGAAAAAAACCCCACAGTAAACGAAAAAACAGAGAGACAAAGTGCTGGAATGAAGGGGAATATATATTTTTTCTTTTATATGGGGCACCAGGAGCTTCCTATTTATGTTTATAGAAACAAGACAGAATAATAAAAAAACTTTTCAAAGGAGTATAAAATAACGAATGATATAATTAAAAGAAGATTCTACATAAAATAATATGAAATAATCCATAGTATATTATAGATATTTTCAATAGTAATTATAATAAATATTGTGTTCGCCATTACTAGTAAAGATGCTGTAATAGTTAACATATTATCCTGACAGAGTACAAAGTACAAAAAATATCGTCATAAGACGAGCAAACAATGCGTATTTTATTGGCTGTCCTGTTATTTGGGCTTGGATCAAATGAATGTTTCTTGTATTAGAAGTATTCAGTACAGTATTCAGTACAGTTTTCTAAACCAAGAAAAATAGAGTTAGGCAGCACAGCTTTTCCTTTTTGCTCAATTATATGGCTTTCTAGTAACAGCAGTGACCATTGTCTTTACATATGTGCATATTTCTAGTACCGTAAAAAGTTTCATAGCAATTCATTATTCTTGTTTAAGCTTCACCGATGCATTGACATTTAAAAATCCATTTTGACTCTTTGAAGAATAGAGTCAAAAATCTGATTGGAAAGTCCTCAGGGATTTGTTCAATTACATTGATAAAGATTGATAAAGGACTCCCTTGGTACTCACTTCATTGACTTTATTAACAAAGGTTTGCAACAGAGGCATATGATTTTGATAAATTTTTTTACTGTCCCCTTTACCTACATTTTAAATTTGTGGATCTCTACAGTCTTTTTGTTTCTCTTTATCTTGTCTTTTGTTTTTTGTTTTTTTGTTTTTTTTAAATCTAGGAAGCATTGTTTGTGGTGGTTTCTGAAGTTGAAATGTAAGGACTGTGTCTCTCAAAAACATAAGCCAATGTTTTCAAGAGAATTTTCCTTGACATTCTGTTGCCAGAGTTACATGTAGTGAGGAAATAAAATATTAATTACTTGGAGTTGTCCTATTTTTTTTTTTAGCATTTTCAGGGCTTCTTGAAAAGTTTATCACAAGATTCCAGAAATTTAACTTGTTTCTGGTAGGTTACAAGTTGGCCTTAGTTAGTAAGTCACTTTCTGTGATGTCTTTTTTCCCCCATAAGCTTTGTGAATAATTAAATTCCAGACCCTATTAGTTTTGATTAAGCCTGTTCATAAATGCTAACCTCTTGATGTTGCTCAGATTGGGGTTCTTTGTTAGCATGTAAATAGTAGAGGGTTGCTGCCTCTACTAGTTGATACTTCAGTATGAATGTGTGATGTCCACAGTCGAGAACCATGCATCTGAGCTCTAATCCATGTTATGAATCTCCCTAGAATCTGTAAGGAAATAGGATAAAGGGGTTATGATAGGTTAAAGGAAATAGTCCACCATATGCTGTGATGAGGCATGTTAGGGCCTGTCCCCACGGCATGGGTTTGTGGATGGTTTTTCAGACGGCTTGCGGTTTTGCAGACCGTCTGAAAAACTGGCCGCAGATGAGCACAACGAGCTTTTATGGGAAAACCGTGCAGCAGTCTCCACTGCATGGGTTTTCCGCCCGAAAAACATTGTGCTTGCACATTCTTCCGAAAACATTGTGCTTGCACATTCTTCCGTCTGGTTTTCGGACAAAATATGTGCATGTCAATGTGAAGGGGGAGGGCTTTTCTCCGCTCATCGTGGAGAAAAGACGCCCACCCTCCCCCCTGCGGCCGTGGGGACGGCACACAAACCGGACAAATACCAGTCGGGTAAACCGATCGGTATTTGTCCATTGCCGTGTAAACGGACCCTAAGTTATTTCTGATAATATAGGGCAGTGGGGTTTGGTGATATTTTTGTACATTTTGGGCACGTAATGAAGAAAGCTGTCTGTGAATCAAGTGTGGGAATGATTTTTTTTGTTCTGTTACTATGTTCATCTATTAGCCTTCAATAACCAATATAGAGGGGAAACCTTTGAGCAGGGTCTTCTGCATCTATTAGACTTTTGAAGTTTACTCACCAGCCACCCTCTAATTCTAGGGGCCTACCCTTACTCTTAGAACTTGTACCTAAGATAAAAGGTATCTTTGGCAACTTGAACAGAGCTTCAAAATGGCCAGGGCATTACAGGGCTGCTGATATCCTGTAAAGGAGGCTTTATTTTTGTCTGTTTTATAAGAGGAGAGTAGTGGTATTCTGGGTACGCAGAAATTTCTTCTGGTCAACTGAACAAAGGAGAGACAGGTAACTTTGATTTTAAGCAGGGAATAATTTTTTTTTGGTAAAACTACAACACCCCTTAAGACTTCTGGTCCCGATTAATGTTGTTTTTTTATTATTCCAATTAAGCTTCCCCATAGAACGTCAAGAATGTTTTACTTATATGAATAAGTCATTTCATTTTTTTACTGCATCCCTCAGACAGAAAACCTAATGCTCGGATCTTAAAACCCTAAGAAAAATATGTTAAAAAGGGATATTTCTTATAGTGTAAAATTTCCCAATCCTGGCATTTTGTTGAAAAGAAATGCCCTATTTTGAGAAAGAACTGACAGCAACAACGCCAGTCATGCTACTTACCGAGCCAAATATGAAAAGCCATTTGGTAGTTTAGTAGGCACTTAGTATAAATAGAGAATTACCACATGTATCTGCCTGGCATCAGATCACACTATGAATTGAATGGATCATTGTGGTGTGGGCTGCACTTTTCCCAATGTTACATTTATAATACATAAACTGAGGATAGCTGGAGATCATGGAATATAGTGTTAGGATTTGCATTATGAAACAATGCAAGAAGGCAAATGTCCATAAATGAAAGGCTGCTTTCTGATTATTTCTTGTTTTTCACTGTTTAACTTAGCAGATTTACTATTCAAAAGTCTGAGAAAACTTGGGGACAACCCCTCTGACAACATTGGCGGTTTGTTTTGTAGCACAACCATGTCCGATTTATTGCAATACTTGACTGTAAAGAATCATGCTGTTTTTCCCTTGACATAACTTTTTGTATCTACTGTACAGTAGTAAAATAGAGTTGCTATGCAGTGTTAGGACTGCACCCAAACCTAATCATTGGTCTAAGCGATTTTTTTTTTTTAGCTGGTCTCACTTTTCACCGATGAAATCGAGACATGAAGCAGAGAAAACACATCTAATATTCAAAACAGATGTGGTGAAGGTAACGAGATTAGAACTAAGTATTGTGTTAGCAAGCAAACCTATGAAATCCCAACTATTCTCCTATAATAAGGTATCTCAGTCTTATGACACATTCCATTTGTGAGGAATGAACAGCAAATATGATGATAGCATATTAAAGATTATGCCAGTCCAGGATGTAACATCGTTATCAGTATCCTCCAGGATGTGGCATTTGAATATGAGTTATCATCACCCTTCCTTAAGTTATCGTTTTACTGTTAAATCAACTACAAAGTATCGGCTGAAGCATTTCCAGAGACTAAACTCAGAGACAACAAGGCCAATGAAATCTAACACAGAAACTGGCCTAAATAAGGACATACATCCGTTCCTCCTCACGCCCCTATCGTCGCCTGCGCTTGTTTTATTTAGCAGATCATACAAATTGGTGTGTAATGGCAAGTAATGTACAGAATTTCTTAGGAACGAAGAAAGAGAATCGAACCAGAACTCGTGCGGCTGAACTCAGAACTAACTTGCCGACTATACATGTTTCCCCTGATTCGTGATTTGGTATTACCGGGACAACGGGAGTACCCCCATTGATTGTAAACGACGCCGCCGACACATTTGGCGCCCAACGTTGGGCGTGGCCCTGAGGTTGTATCCAGGACCCCCGAGGACCAACACTGCTTGGAGGCGCTCGATGACCGGAGGATATCAAATTTGAGGTACTGCTGCCATTTAAAGGTCACGAGATAGATACATCTATGTGTATTTAACTACCATTGGCCATTAATGTCACCGCCGGTTAGTAGATTGCTTGTGGCATCAGGGTGCGGGTGTGTCACAATCAAGTGACTCGACCAAGAAAAACTTTGATACCAGCCCGGCCACGTCCCGAACTTTGTTTGCAAGTGACTTCCAGTAGAGTTCGGGATTGGTCACTGTTTTTAGTCACGGAACCCTCCTTGCCCGGTAATGGTTCTGAAATATAGTGGGAACCTTATTGACAGTCTCTAATGTTAAATGTTTGAGGTGGCAAGGTAGTCACCTGGGTTTATTTTAGGACAAGATCTTTGTAATTACAAGAATATTCAGTATGGTGCCGGGAAGGGACAGAATATCACTAGGATTGTTCCCGGATATATATAAAGTAACATATATAATAATGACAAAGACCGGGAGGGTAAACGACCCCAAAATGTGTCAACAAAGGGTTGGAACTATTGTAGGTTAAGTGTTAGGGGACTAAAAAAATTTTTGAAAGAATCCTTGTGTTTGTGTATTCCGGGATCCGGGCAAGGCCTTGGCCACGGCTGTGTAATTCTTAGTCAGGAGTAGGAGACTCCCCAAGCATATCAACACACCAAAATGTTAAATCTGATTCGAAAATGAGCATAAGTTGCCTGACGAAGGCAGAGACTTGCAATGAGAATGAATATGTAGGAAAGAGGAAAAAGGTATGTTACAAATGCCCTTTAAAATGTATACGTTGTGAGGTATTGCCAAGTAAGGTGGCAGATTGCAGCCATCCAAGTGGTCAGTAGTATAAAGATGTAGAGATTCGAGAGGAAATTTGTCCGATAGAGGGATGGCAGGAAATGCACACGCTCACCACCCGAGATCCACAGATGATTAGTGCAAAAGTAAGATTTAATGTAGGGAAGAGAAGGGCAGTGTGGGGTAGATGGTAACATGAAGGACAGAACAGTATGGTTATATGAAAGTTTTGTATTAAAGGCGAATATTTTGTGTAAAGAAGCCACTGCGCCACCGCCCTATAATGGCGGCGCAGGCGGACCCGAATGGTTGGACTGAAGATCATGTGTGTGAACGCAAAATCCTAAAAGGGGCGGTAGAGTGAATTAAGGAGATAGCTGTGGCACCAGACGCTGCCACCCAATGGCTTTACCCGAACCCGCCCCAATCCCCCCCCGAACCCCCTTTGTATAAACCCGAGTGAGAAGAAGGACCAGTATAATCAGGACCTCCTGCGTATGTGACCAGCCCCATAGGGTCCCCTTTAGTCACAAGACGACCCCATGCAACCGCCCCCAGCGACCCGGATCCCACCTGCCCCTAACCAGTCATGTGATCGTATGAGGGGCTGAAGACACAGAGGACACCGCCTCTTCGGCCCGCCCAAAGGCCCCGGGGAACCTCTGAAGGTGGGGTGGCTGACCCGAAGTGCAAAGTAGTCCACCATCCCCGTTTCCTACGGGGGATTCCAGGGGAATAAAGGGATAGGCCCCTACGATCATATACACCTCTTCCAGGTGGTGTCTACAATGAAGAGAAATGGATATCCTAAGCTTATTTTGCTGTATGACAACTGTAAACTGGTGGAGGACAAGTGTTTATTTTCCATAGGACATTGGGATATTCTGACCCCATAGAGGTCAGAGCCAATAGTTAACCTTCCAATACCCAATTGTCGCACCACCGAATGGAATTGCAGAGACCCTTAAAGAAAAGCGTGGTTCATAAGGCCCAACGAGAAGTGAAAGGTATCTCAGAGACAAGTAGGAGAGTAGATTAACCTGAGTGGTCCGCTATTCTCCTCATTGCAGGAGATCTTCCATGTATGTATCATATTCATGCTGTGGGTCCAATAACAGCGGTAAGGATGATTACAATGGGGGGAACATTGGTGACCCCGAGTGTCCAGAATGAATCAATACCCCCCAAATTGAAACAAAGTCTGTTCACTGTGGGTCATGGAGACATCCATTCGACCGGGGGGAACCACAAAGTAGGAGCGATAGAGACTCCAGCATACATACGTTAACCAACGCAGGGAGGAATTGGCCAGCGAAGCTCATTAGGAAGGGCGGGGAGCCCATCGCCAGGTTGAAGTTGACCCTGATTCATATAAAACCAAGGGAATCTTAGAACCTGCTGGGGCTCTGCAGTGTTTACTCCGGCTGGGGAGTTGCCAAGTGAAGTCCAAATAAACACCGTATGCCCCGTATATGACATCAAGAACCCAGAAAAGAATATAGAGAATCCATTCGATTCATCCATCTGTAAATGCTCCCTTAGGCGCTGCCACCATGGACACCTGAGAGACATGCCTAAACTCTCGCAACACCTACTCTGGTTTCAGCTGGTATCCTATTGATAACCCCATTCTAGAAATGTTACAACAAGCCTTTAATGACTATTATGCAATATAACACTGAAGGCCATACCCCCTGGGTCCAAATCACCCCTGACAAACTAATTTTAGCAGATATATGTGGTTGTGGTGTCGAATACATAAGTCGCCCCCACACTGTAACCAATTAATGCTGGTTCCTTTCCTGACATAGATGATCCTTTCCATGTTTTCCTGACTACCAGCCCAGTTAATTCGTATTGGGAGCAGACTTACTAAACTGATGCTGTCCCACAATTCAGTTCTCCCTCTGAGGGTATGTGAGGCTCTTAAATTTACAGGATCCCATGATCTGAAGATGGGATCATTAAACGATGAGCATTGAGGCCCACCCTATACCAATGATGTCTTATATCCAAGTCTTCTTGTAATTTTTGGATTCTCTGTATTTTCTAAACCTCCCTCCAGGACTTTGGTCACAAGGACCAGAATGAAGTTGGACCTCCGTTCCAGTTCCCTCCCCCGATGCATGTGAACCTAGAAGGATGTATTCCCCACCCTAGACTGGCCACATTAACCCCTCAAAGCTGTTCAAGAAGAATGGACTGAACTCAGAAACAGTCCTCTTTTCAAAACTCCAGGGGGACTTGTCTCCTGCCATCCTCCCTCAACACCCCTCCTTTTTACTCTGTGAAGACAGAAGTCCAAGAAAGGAAAACCGCAGAGATATCGAAGTGGTTGCAAGAACCCGAGCTGTTAATGCAGCCACTATCCAGGAAACTACCAAGTGGTTCCCAACCCCAATTCACTTCATTTCCCAGAAGCCGGCCCCCTCAGCTCCATGCTTCCACAGTATATTAGAACATTACTAATGCGATCTTCAGCGACCCTCCTTCAAGAAGATGATCAGTACATGTTATTGCTTTAAACCATTTCAGGGAACTCAAATCACCGTGACCCGACTACCTCAAGGGGCCCAGAATAGCCCAAATCAGTTTACTCAGGCTATGAAACTATCTCTACAACCATGGGAATTCCAACACCCTGAAGTAATCCGTCTATCAGTAAGTCGATTAACCTTCTATACTTAGGAGGGAATCCCTTGAAGAATAAGGTAAGGAAAATCATCTAACCTGCTGCTGCAGTCTTCCCTGTGCTGGCTCACAACTGCAAAAGGTCTCCAAGGTAAGCTCCAGTGGTGTCAAAACAAGAGTTGTGTTTCTAGGTCACTGTATATCCCAAGGAAACCAGACACCTTACAGAATGGCAAGCCATCACAAACCCTTCCTTTAAATCCAGAAAAATCAAGACAACTACAAGTTTCCAAAGCCTCATCACCTACTGTAGCCAATGGTTACCGGATGCATCCAGAAATATGCAGCCTTTATACGTAAGGCCTTAATACAGGAGGACCTGGCAGTCAAACCAATCTCCTAATACTTAAAGTGGTATCACAACAAAAGGGGGGGAGGGCCCCAGCTTCAATGCTTATAACTGCAGTGTCGACAGCTCCCAGCACGTAGTGGAACATCCAACGCACAATCAACCTTTCAACATATATGTCACTGAAACAGAGGGACAATGCCACTAGAGAGATTCCTCACCAGGCGATGGGGGCCGCCAACCTGGCCTCTAGGGTACTAATCGTTGCTCGATAGGAACCCGGTGAAGGTGGCCAGGACCGCAACTGCCAGCCTAAGCTTTCCATGGCACAAATCCTTTATGACAAAAACTTGCGGATATTGTTCTTGGACATGATGTGATCATCAGGCACCCCATGATTGGCTGCATTACAACAACAGACTCTTCAAAGCAATGCACCACTGCACCAACCTGCACCCTTCCCCAACCGCTCAAGTACCTATGCAGCACCTGCTCAAAACCCTAGGTACCCTTCCAAAGGAAACAATAGGACCACATCCGATGCCTAATATTTGGGAAGTATGAATATGTTTTCTGGTTGCAGTTATGAACATTTTTTTCAGGATGCCATAAGCCTACCCATGACCAACATGACCTCAAAGTAACATGCAAAGAAAGATGATTACTGAATATCTTGTGTCGATTTGGAATCCTCCTCAGGTGATCGAGCAGACCATGGTCCAGCATTCACAATCCTCAGGTTTTCCCGAGAAGTTATGGAACATGGTAATGGTGTAGATTTTGGCCTCCACAAACGCCGAACCATCCCCAAAGCCAGGTGCGAAGGTAGAGAAGAATGAAGGTTAAACTCTCAAGAAAAAGTTGTTAAAGATGACTGCAGAGTCCCCCTTGCCCCTGGCCAGAACTACTCCCAATAGTTCGATACCGACGTAAGGACACACCCCCACACGCAAAACAAGCCTAACCCCCATTTGATAAAACTGTTTGGAAAAAGCCCCCTATCTGTGTATGAAGTCCATTGGATCAAGAGGTCTAGTTGAAAATAGTGATAGCCTGTACAATTTGTGTATTGAATTGTCCAAGAGTTTGACAACTTTGCAATGCTGCAGTCCTCTCATTACCTGTCCTTTAATAACAGGAGAAAACGGTGCAGTGATATCAAACCAGAGACCGAGATGTATAAAAGAGGCATAAAGGAGAAATTGCCTGAGCCCAGATTTGAAGGCCCATTTTAACTGTATCCTGGATTACCCCACACTGCAGTGAAGGATGGAGGGAAAACCTACTGAGGATACACGCTCTTCATTGTAAAAGGGACCCCAGTGACAAAATTATTGTGTATATTCTTTTATTTGTTTATTAGGTTTTACACTATAGCAAATGCCTTAGTGACTTCGGGCTGACACCACCCAAAGTGGCAAACCTTTTCCATTTTGATTATTGTAGACAGTTGACACTCAGTATACATTTTTGACCGTTGGGGAACCCATACGACCATGAAGGTCTTCATTTGGAGGACACAATCTATATATGTGTTAGACCCGTCCCAGGGAAATGAAAATTTGTTACTATAGTTGGTCTGGATTGTTGGGTGGATACATGGGAGATGACTGGGAAAAAAACCAATGGGTGAGGGGCCACAGATTGTAAAGGAATAAAGGGGAAGATCCATTTTATCGGATGGACATTGACGAAATGGGCCCCACTCAAACAATGGGTAACGGTTGTTTATCCCAAGAGAAGCGTGTCCCACAGCTCCTGTAATATTGAAATCCTCAGCAGTGAGATATGGCAACATTATGATTTTAGGGCACAAAAATAGTTTTTGATAAAACCAAGCAAGTCCTTATAGAGCTTAAAGAACAATAAAAACAGACTGCCACCGCCCGTCCGCCATCCGCGCCCACATGTAGCTCCAGGTGGAAAGATCAAATCCATCAAAAGCATTAAAAGAATTAGTCCCAAACCGCAAATATACAGTGGTGAAGATTCGTTTATCCTATTGAAACCAATTTACTTCTCCTCTCCCTCGTAAAAACCTGTGGCAAGAATGGGTTAAATACACGGTAAAGGTGGCCCAGAATTTAACAGTTGGGTTGTTTGGTCCTGTGCGGAGGCAACCCCCACTTGGAAACGGCATCCCTACCACCAAGACACAGCAGACATGCATAAAGATGTTAATAGATATTATTGAAGTAGCAAATGTTTCTTGATTGAGAACCTAACCCACTATTAAGTTTCAACCCAAAGTAGATACCCCCTGGAGAGGTAAGTGTTGGCTCCTGGGAACAACACTTGTTTATTCACCGCAACATCTACAGACGAGGTATGCAATTTGGGGGTCATCTCAGTCCGTGATTTTGCCAGTTCAACCTGACTAGGTGGAAATCTGGTGAATCTCACTGGAACCCTCCTGGATGTCCTTCTGGTTGTGGTGGGGATGGTAACAGAGAAGTGGGTTGCCAGCTACCTGGAAAGGTCCGGTGCACATAAACTAACCTCCATGCCCATCAAGGCTTTAACCCATGGAATCCGAGCCCCCCACCTGATGACCCTCCAATCAGGAAAAGAAACGAGCTACCTCCAATATCCCAGGGGATGAGAACCCAATGTAGTATTGAGATGCAATTGGAGTGCCTAGGGGGGTCGCCCTGACCAGTTCAAAGTGCCAGGATCCGATTGCTGCATGGCATCACTATCCCCTTATTCCCCAAGTGCAAATCAATAAAGAATGTGGCTGGATAAATTATATTTACTATAATCATCAAAGGTTTTGTTAATTTACAGTAGAGATTGGTTTCAAGGAGTCTATGAACGAATAGGCCCCAATACTATGATGACCTTCCAGAACCGTTTAGGCCATCACCAGGTGCTGGCTGAGAAAGAGGAGTTGTGGATGATAAATAAGATAAAGAATTTGTCAAAGAACTCAAGATGAGAATACAGGAGTGGAATACTTCAGGGCACTCCTGTGCTGACTGATTGGACTGGAGGTGGGAGGGAAGCGCTGGATACAGCAAGGTTGGGCATGATACTGCTGGTTATACTGGTGGTGTAACTGTTTTGCTGTGCTGCTGCGTTCCCCCCCTCTACAAACATCTATTGGCCCCGGATAATCTGCAAGCGGAAGGATCCACCACAGGAACCATCTTAATGCACGAACAGACCCTCTGATGTGAGTGATGAAGGAGGTATAGGTGACATCCCATCCTACCAAGCCCCCCATAAGTATGAACCAATATTCAACTCTCTGAATATAAAGGGACCCAGATCAAGGGGAAAACCCAACACACACTAGTTAGTAGAGTCACATGGAAGTTTGCGAGTTTGAATTCACCCACAAGGGGGTTCTTTCCTCCACGATCATTTGGAAGAAATCCCAAACCCCTCACCCCAATTGTGTGAGCCGATTTCGCCAAAGGTACAGGACTATACCCTAGCCCAGTGTAGTCGTACAGGGAACAGTGGATAAAACTATGAGTCATTAGGGGGGATTGTGAAGGTAAAGATATTGAACTAATATAGTTGTTTGCATGCATAACTAAGAAAATACCAAGCTTTTCTCCTTAATAAGGTAACTCAGCATGAGCAATTCCATTTTGTGAGGAACGAATACAGCAAACATGAAGAAGCAATTAGAAGGATCAGACATGATGTAACATCTTGTTATCCATTTTCCCCAGGATTGTGGCATTTGTTATCATCCTCCCTTCCTGCAAGTTTCGTATTAACATGAAATCAACTACAAAGTTTCGGTGAGTGCATTCCATGAGACATTTCTACTCAGCAGACAACCAAGGACCAATTGAAATCTACCAGAAACTGCCTAAATATGGGACATACGTCCTTTCCTCTCTCCTCGCCCCAATCCGCTGCCTTCGCTTGTTTGATTACAGAATCATACAAATATGTGTGAAAAGCATTTTAATTGACCAAATTACTTGGAACAGAATGAATTCGAACCAGAACTCGAGCAATCTGACTCCTAGTATTCAAATCTTAGACCTGATACATATCCCGCCTTGGTGGGGATCGTGATTGTAAGTTACCGGTAACAAAAACGTGTGACCCCCAGTGTTTGGTAAAACGACCCCCCCGACACAAGTGGGTTTTTAGACATGTTTTTTGCATACATTTTTTTTCAGTATTTTTTGTTGCCAAACTGCACTCTAGCAGGTGTACATTATGGACAGTAACAAAAAATGGCAACATTTTTCCCGAAAAAAAAAACGCGGTATTACCACACAGGCATGTGGCCCTACAACCAGTGGGGACTTCACATAGGCCGCATGTTGTGCACCTCTGGTTTATGGTGACCATAATGGTTGTTAATAGATATGGTTTTGAATTAGCTGATATTGTAGTCACTGTTACGTGCAGTTCATGGAAAATGCATATTGGTTCTCCAGCTACATGATATTCACTCCTGGTATGTTAACCATCAAGCAGGGTCAGCTTCAGAAGTGTTTGGTCCATGTGACAGCACTGGGTGTATAACTCTTTCCCAGTATAGATGCCAATAGCAAGACAACCTGTTGCTTCTGCAATCTATTACATGATACCTTTCCCATTTCCTCTGACATCTTTTCCCCAGATGGAAGGCAAGTGTCTTAGTCAGTCGCACTATATCCTCATTCCATCTGCAGCCAGGCTATTAGCAGTGAAAGCTGTCAGGTTCTCTTGCCCACAGGTCCTAAAGTTTCTGTGTTATGTAATAAGGAGAGGACAGGTTTCCTCTCTCGGGCTGTATTTTTACCATTGGGCACTGCAGGCTTTACTATGCCTCTCCTCTGAAGGGCTTGCCAGTAAAACATGTATATTTTTGGGTGAATTGGACGGTGGTTGGGAAAACATCAATGTAGAATTTCCATTGGGGGAAAAACCAAAAATAATAAATAAAGGTTTGGGAAATAGCGATTCAGAAAAGGACCCTACGTGAAAGGAAATCTTTGGCTATTTCATGCTGCCCATCATTTTTACAATTTTCCCTTAAAGTTTTAACCCAACTCCAAAAAAGACTCCATTGAATTCAGGAGCTTGCAGAAGAAAATAGCTTGAATCACATAATTGACATGGTAAAAGATCCTGACACAAATTGTATGCCAAATAAGTCCCTTTTTTTACGCTTTGCTTTAGTCAGTGAATATGACAACACAAATGTTTCTGACTCCAAAATAATTTTATGATGTTTTTTCACTGTAATATGATTCCATGCTTAATTTGTTGAAAATTCCGGGAAAAAAAACAATTCAAAACCACATTGGGGAAACATATTTACTACATAGTACAGATAATTTGCAGTAACAAGTAGTAAGGGGACAAAACAAAGTTTTTTATGCAGGAAATTTTTTTTCGCCGGGGATAGGGTTTTACAGGAAACCCAAAAAGTCACTGTTTTTTTTACACTGACAAAACAATTAGTCCAAATATGGCTACTTACCTCAGTGCACTTCTATCCAGAAAAAAAATAGCCCTTTTTTAAAGGGTAAAAAAAGAAAATGATGGGATGAAAAACAATACTTGTGTGTAATGTGGAATTTCACTGAATCTGAACATCGAACTAAATCTGAAATATATGTACTATAATAATGATTTACATCTAGAAAAAAGATTCAACCCTACAAACTGATCTGGTAAGTAGAAAAATCCATGGACATAAAGTTATGACTTCCAGCATGTAAATGGATGTATTCTTTCCATTTTACAATTTCTAGTTTGCTATAAAGAGATCTTAAGCAGTTGTTTGCAGCCAGATTTTAAAGGATTAAATACTAGCTCATTTGGTGTATTTTTTGTTTGGTGTCTTTTGTGTTGCATTTTTTATGTTTTCGATCTTGAAAAAGCTTCATTGCAATGTCATACAAAAGAAGCATTTGAGAAGGTCGGTGGGTGTCTCTTCTCTAGATGTGCCTGCTTCTCGGATAGCAGTTATGCCAGTAGTCTACTTATTTACTAGATATTGCACAAGCATTCAGCAGGCAGGGCAGATCCTACATAGCTCTTTCATCATTGATGTTATGTTCAGTAAGCAGGCGCATATATAAATAAGCTACCCACCCACCTCCCTGAATGCAACATCAAACAGAATGATAAAGTAAGTATTTTCCTTTGTACACCAGGTTTCTATGAACTTTTAGCATTTAATAAGAAGAAAGGTGTTTGGTTAATCAAATACCTAATAAAAGTGGTTACTTAAGAAAATTAATTAAAATTATTGGGTAATCCAGAATATATACCTGCTATATCTTCCGAAACTTTTAGTACACTGCATGAAGTCACCACATTTGACAGAATTCTATCAAAGTCTCTTTCTGCTTATACTTTATTACCTTATTTCTTAAGTTCTTTACTTTTTGTACCTAACCTGTTTCTTAGTGTTATCAAAATTGTCCAAGTGCTTGAATTTTACATATTGTATTTTGACTTTTTTTTCCCAACATGTCAAAGGTTTTTCTCTAAGATTAGAGCACAATATTTGGCTCTAGGGGATGTACTGCTCTGGTGAGCATAGTCTTTCTTTTATATAAAAAATGTTGCCTAAGTTTATTTAACTGTTGTAGAAGCACTAGTTTTGGAAACATATTCCCTGACACCTACAATGTCTCACAAGTGTCACAAAAAATAAAAAAGGCATAAATTGTTCTCCTGAACTGACCAGATAGAAGCAGGTTGGCAACATTATGATACTGAAATGCCACACTGGATTTGAGTATTGCCAAATTCATGAAGCCTAGCAACAAGCCACAGGATCCTTTTCTGTGCTTTGTCTAAGTCTAAGAGCACATCATCTGTTTCCTCTTTCTTGTTGAAAGCCTTGAAAGGCAGGAGCAGAGGAACGTGGCTTCCAAGACTGCCCCCAAAAAAAAGTCAAATCAGTTTGCTCATATGATCGCACAAAGCTGTTTCTTCTGTGTCCAGACAAACAGAACTTCTCTGCTTTCTGGCAGTAAACAGCTGATATAGAGCTCAAAGAAGACACCAAAAAGTTAATAAAAGTACAAAACAAAAGTGCCTAATGTCTAATATAGGTTAAAAAGATGAAAACATAATTACTATGAAATTACTGGGTGCAGAATAAAAGACAACAAACTGGTACACATTTTTGTGATTACACTGCCAGACATGATCATTTTATTGATACCTTGGTTAACCCCTTAAGGACCCAGCCTGTTTTGACCTTCCTGACACAGCCCTATTTTTGAAATCTGACATGTGTCAATTTATGTGAGAATAACTTTTTGACACTTTTACCTATTCATGTGATTCATAGACTGTTTTCCTCGTGACACATTGTGCTTTAAGTTAGTAAGAAATTTTTATCCATACAATCCTTGTTTGTTTGTGAAAAATATCAAAATTCATGAAAATTTGGAAAAATTTGCGATTTTGAAAGTTGCAAAATTTCTGCGTGCAAGACAGATAATTATTCACCACAAAATAGTTTATAACTAGCATCTACCATATGTCCACTATAGGTTGGCATTATTTTTTAAATGTCTTTTTTTTTTTTACGACATTAGAGGGCTTAGAAATTTAGTAGTAATTTCTCACATTTTCAAGAAAATTTGCAATATACATTTTTTTAGGGACCACTCCAGTTTTGCCCGGGCTTTGGGGGGAAAACCTCCCTTTTAGATCCCCCCAAAAGGATGCCATCTGAAAAACCCTATCCCCCTTTAAAACGTTTTTTAAAAACCCCCTTTTTTGGGAAATTTTTTGGATAACCCTTCAGATATTTCACGGGAAATTAAAGCAAAGTGGAGGTGAAATTTAAAAATTTTTTATTTTTTTTGGGCAGATTTTCAATATTTACCATTATTCACTGGAAAAACGGAAAATGTGACTAGGAAATGCAATTTAAAAAATAAATTCCCCCAGGTCGGGCCGGGGTTTTTTAAAGAGATACCTATATGTGGCCCTATGAAATTTTTTGGGGCTCACCCTTTAATCCCCAGCATAGGAGGAGCACCTACTAACTCTGGGGTTTTAAATTTTTCAATACGATTTTATTTAGGGGGCCATTTCGGGTTTTGGGGGGACACCCTAAGGTGCAAAAACTTAAAAACCCCCCCAAATAGCCCCGCATTTTGGGAAACTAAAACCTTTTAAGGAATAAATCCAGGGGTTTTAATTTTTTGGAATTTTTAATAGCCCCCACGGGTTATTCAAAAATTTTTTTTTTTAGCAAAAAGGGCTTGAAAATTAAAAACATTTTTTTTTTTTAAAATTAATCTGCAATTTTATTTTAAAAGGGTTTCCATATAAACAAGGAATCCTGGAAAAAAGAACCCTAAAACTTTGTTAAGCTTTTTTCCTTCCAATTGGGGCAATCCCCCTATGGGTTTTAAACTGCTTTTTGGGCGCATGGCAGGGCGATAAGGGGGGAGCGCTATTTGGGTTTTGGAAAAAACAGAATTTTTTGGTGGGGCCAAATTTTCATTTGCCCAAACCCCCCAAAAATACAGAAAGGTGAAAACCCTTTCCCGAAGTCGCCCCATTTTTGGGTTCAACACCCATCATTGGGCTCATCTAGGGGGGGTATTTTTGCATTTTGGATGCAAAAGGGGTTCCAAAGTTTTTTTTTTAACATTGGCAATGAAAAAAAGGGTGGGGAAAAACGCAGTTCGGTCATTGTTTTTGAGTTTCAATTTTACAGGGATTCACCGTGCAGTGTAAATGGGTGTGATAACTTTACTATGGGGGTTTGGTTTCAATTACAATGATATAGATTTTTTTTATATTTTTTCTGTTTTATTACTTTTACACAGTAGAAACACGTCTATAAAAAATTGTGTTTTTTTGTTGTCCCCAATTTTGCAGCCATAATTTTTTAAATTTTTCTGTGTGCAGAGCTGGGGTATGGGCTTTGTGTTTTGCAGGATAGTGGAATTTTTATTTACCATTAAAGGGGTGGGAATGATGCATGTTTCACTTTTTATTAAGGTTTTTTTTGAATGTTTTGAAAAAAATACAGCAAACTTGGGATTTTTTTTTTTATTTTTTTTTTTTTATATCGGTCGCTTTACAGTACATATGAAATGGTACTTTACTCACGGTCAATACGATTAAAAACCGATACCCAATTTGTATATTTTTTTTAAAGTTTTTCGCTTTTAAAACAATAAAAACACTTTTATTTTAACCAGAAAATACATTTTTTTTTCTTTGCCATAGTCTGAGAGCCCTAAAATTTTTTAAAATTTTTTTGTCTTGGAACGGGGTAGGGGCTTGTTTTTTTTTTGAGATTTTTTTTGAAAGTTTTTTATTAGTATCTTTTTGGGGGACAAGGGGGTTTTTGAACCTTTTAAATCCATTTTTTGGGGGCCAGGGGGGAAAAAAAATACTGGGAATCCCCAGTAGTGTTTTTTTATTTTTTTTTTTTAACGGGCCCCACCGTGCAGTATCCGTGAAAAGGGTTTCTTTAAATCTTTGGGTTTGCTAAAGATTATGGGGATACCCCCATTTATTTAGTTTTTTTTTTTGTTGGGAAACACTTAAAAAAAAAAAAAAATGTTTTTAAATGTTTAAAACAATATTTATTTATCGCTATCTTCCCGAAGCTAAACATTTTTTTATTTTTCCTTTTACAAGCTGTTTTAAAGGGCCTTTTTTTTTTCGGAATGAACTGACGTTTTAAAAAGGTAAAAAAACTTTTGGGATTTCTAGGGTTTTTTATCGCTTTTTAATTTCCCTTTTATTGCTGCGGGGTGAACAATAATCTTTTAATTTTTGTGATTGTTTTTTTTTTTTTTTTTTTTCGGCGTTTTACCGTACGGGTTAATTAACATACAGTTTTAAGGGGAGGTCGTTACAACCCCGCGGCGATACCAAAAAATTTGGGGGCTTTATTTTTTTTTGGGCTTTTTTTGGGCCATTTGGGGGTTTGTAAAGGGGAAAAAAAGGGGGTTACGATTTTTATTTTTATTTTTCGTTTTTGTGTTTTAAATTGTTTTTTTCTTTTTTTTTTACCTTTTTTTTTTTACATTTTTAAATTTTTCTTTTCCCCAAGGGGATTTGAATTAGAGATCTTTGATCTCTCAATTTAATAGGAATCAGTGCATAGGGTTGTTGCTATGACCGTTTCCTAGAGGTAATACAGGGCGGAGTAGCAATGTTGTGGAAACATTGGGGTTTGGGAAAACAAGGGGGAAATTAAACAGAAAAAAATTATTTTTTTGGGGTAATCTATAGACCCCCGAAAAATTTACTGAGGAAAATAGAAGAACAGAAAGCATAAACCAAAAGGTTCGGGGAAAATCAGGCAGGTACAGTGAATAATAATGGGGGGACTTCCCCTTTCCCCGGGATTGAAATGGGGTCCGGTTTTGGGATCGACTGAAAAAATAAGGAAAATTCCTCAATCTGTTAAGGG
>JAODAL010047116.1:0-30248 GCA_025379985.1 Phyllomedusa bahiana | reverse complement strand
TACTTCAGCCTATAACACCCAGCAAAAAAAAAGGTTAAGTCCAGCATCAAAAGGAAATAAAAACATGTACTCCACCGTGTGGCTGGTGAAACTTCCTTTGTAGAAGACCCACGGGTCTGTTTCAGGGGTCCATAGCAGACTCCTCTCTCCGGCTCAGCACTCTCTGGAGACAAGGGGCTTCCAAACACTTTTTTAAACATCGGGTTAACTCTCTCACCTGGTCTCTTCCTGCACAGGCTTTAAAAGGGGCCTAGGGATACCGGTAAAGCCTGGACCGAGGGGTGAACGGCCTCCCACCCACGCTACAGCCGTTCAGAAAAAGCAGCCCAATAAAGCTACACAGCAGCTGTACTACAATACACCAACATAAGTAACCTACGGTTACTTATCTATACTGCTGACTTTTCCCCACCAAGGTCCGGCTCCTTGGTGGCCCCACTAGTGCAGTTTTCTTGCTGCCATTCTGCTGTTGTGGAAAGACTGGATCGGCCTCTCTGAAATCCCTGCAACTTCCCTACTGTTTGTAGCATAATCCTAGGGACATACCTTCCATCCACTATCTTTCCTGCTGGTTGCTTACAATATGTATATATGTATGTATATATATATTATATATATATATAATATATATATATTTATATATAATATATATATATATATATTATATATATTGTGTGTGTGTGATATATAATATATATATATATATATATATATTTTATATATATTATACAGTTATTGCAACAGTCACCCAAGCTTTCCCATTGTGCAAAACATGTCCTTGAGGAAGCCATCAATTAGGCGAAAGGCACATGTCCCCAATTTAGATGCATGGCCTGACTGCTCCCAATCCATCCATAGGAAACAAGCGCAGCAGGGAGTCGTAGCATCAAGGATTTGTCAGTTAATTTCATTAGCACCTGGCCAGGCTCATGCTCCCAGACCCCAGCATCAAAGAGATGAACCAGTCTCAGCAGGGTCGATATTTCCTAAGGATTTATAGAAGAACCATGCATCACAGGCACATTCAAGTTTCATTTTTTTTTTAAATATGAAACATCTCACATGCATAGCTGTCAATCCCACGTTTTTAGGGCGCACGGGAGGGTAGAAACCAAAGGCTGGCACAAGGAATGAAGCAGAAGGCCAGTGTTTTGTACCAAGTCGTAGCTTAGGCCCTGGTTTTGATGGTATCATTGGCTTGGTTCTGTCACAATGCTCTGCCACAAAATGACCCAAGTCAAAAACAGCATGGCCCGAGAGTTAGGAGAGTGTATACCGTCACAAGGGGGTTAGAGGGTGTGACTGGGGTTGTGAAAGGGGTGTGACATGGGATGTCCCAGTACAGTTATAAGTCGATGCCCAAGTGGGCCCAGTTGTTGCTTCTATTGGAGGGGGGGGTACCTGCACCAGCATTCAAGGAGCATCCACCCACAGGAGCAAGACCCCCCCCATGTATGCCCAGCACAAGGCCAACCTAAAGTATATATACACATCTTGCTGCCTCTTTGTCTGTTACCATATCCGTTTTTGGTGTGCCCTCAAAATAACACGCAGCCATAAATGTCTAAACCGCTGGCAACAAAAGTGAGTACACCTAAATCAGCCATGTGACCATACCCTTAGAGAGAAAAAAAAGCAATAAATTTGAAATGGTTGAATTAAAAGGCTATGTTGGTAGTAAACTCATTTTTGTCAAGCATAGATGGTACAAGTTGTAGCAAGGGTCAGAGCAACCAAAGTTGTGTTTTGAAGAAAGAAATACTTATACCCATTCTAAGTCCAAGTGCTGCTGTGCTAGTGATACATAAAGTTCAATGTAAGCAGTACTCTTAAGCTCTTGACACTCGCCCACTGTCTTTTTACAGTGGATGGTTCAGGTCGTTCTTCTGCAGCCTGTGTTGGACTGGGTGGTCTGGGGCCCACCCTACAACTACTGTACTTGAAAATATTACCGACCTCTCATACATAAATGTGCCCATCTTACCACATAATACAGTGTGCAATACAGAACTCTATTGTGTAATACACAATACCAAATGAGTCACATATCTGTCTATGTCACATATGTGTGTGTCTTACACGTCTGTCTATCTCACATATCTGTTTGTCACATACATTTGTCACAGTCTAACATATCATAGACACATGGCTAAGCAGCTCCATCCATATCCTCCTCCAGCCACCACCAGCTCACAGACAATATTCCCCTCCA
This sequence comes from Phyllomedusa bahiana, assembly GCA_025379985.1. NCBI lineage: Eukaryota > Metazoa > Chordata > Amphibia > Anura > Hylidae > Phyllomedusa > Phyllomedusa bahiana. The sequence continues at coordinate 28,036 of JAODAL010047116.1, read as the reverse complement.
CGTTTCCCTTGGTCACGCATCTCACCACCTTCAAAGAAGTGTAACTCCTAATCACATGGTCAGGTGTGCATTCAGTTTTACAATCAGGGGACACTCCCATTATACTAGCACTGATATAAACTACAACACCGCCATATGGAGACCACATAGTGGTCCGACACCAGCTCAGGTCACCTCACATTACAGTGAATACAAAACTGAACCAATATAGAAGTAAAATAACCCCTGATGTCAGGGACTCACACTAGATATTATATATGATGAGTCGTTCTCTTCTCTCATGAGTCAATCTTTTTCCATTTTCTTCTGCATCTGTTCCAGACCGCCATGATGACTTCTCCCGGTCACAACTCATCCCTGCAGAATTTACACACAAATATCTTAGAATTCTCACTTTTCCAGCATCTCTTTACCTATTCCCACCTCTGTATAAACTTCCAAAGGGCGGGAGAGCGGGTACAAGCCATAGCTTAGAAGCACAATCTCCTAAGGGGTTGGAGGGTGGGGAGAGGACTAATCCCCCAGGAGAGTATCCTACAGCTATGGGCTGCTCCCATCACAATTATATTACCAGGTAGGTAGGCAAGACCCTAGATAGGCAGGCAAATGGGCAAGGCTCCAGGTAGCTAGATAGGCCTTATTTAGGTAGGTAGACCCCCACTGGATAAGTTGGAAGGCTGGCCCCAGGTAGGTTAGTGGGTAAGCCCAAGTAAGGTAGATACGTAGGCCCCAGTTAGGTTGGAGTAGGTAGGGTGTTTTGGGGAGTCTTCAGTTAGTTAGGCTGTATGTAGATGTTGGTGGGCCCCAGTTACGTAGGCTGGAGGTAGTCAGCGCCCCTCTTTAGATAGTATGCAGGTAGTCAGGACCCCCTTTATATAGTATGCAGGTAGTCAGGGCCCCCTTTACCTGGTAGGCAGGTAGTCAGGGGACCCTTTACATAGTATGTAGGTAGTCAGGGCCCCCCTTTACATAGTAGGCAGGTAGTCAGGGCACCCTTTACATAGTATGCAGGTAGTCAGGGCCCCCTTTACATAATAGGCAGGTAGCCAGGGCCCCATTACACAGTAGGTAGGTAGTCAGGGCCCCCTTTACACAGTAGACAGGTAACCATGGCCCCCTTTATATAGTATGCAGGTAGTCAGGGCCCCCTGTAATGTATGGGGTAGTCAGGGCCCCTTATATGTAGGGAGGTAGTCCAGGGCCCCCTTTACTTTAGTACAGGTAGTCAGGGCACACTTTACATAGTAGTCAGGTAGTGAGGGCACCCTTTACATAGTAGGCAGGTAGTCAGGGCCCCCATTACATAGTAGGCAGGTAGCCAGGGCCCCATTACACAGTAGGTAGGTAGTCAGAGCCCACTTTACACATTAGACCGGTAACCAGGGCCCCCTTTAGTTAGTAGGCAGGTAGTCAGAGTCCCCTTTACATAGTAGGCAGGTAGTCAGGGCCCCCTTTAGTTAGTAGACAGGTAGTCAGGGCTCCCTTTATATAATAGGCAGGTAGTCAGGGCCCCCTTTACATAGTAGGCAGGTAGTCAGGGCACCCTTTACATAGTATGCAGGTAGTAAGGGCCCCCTTTACATAGTAGGCAGGTATTCAGTGCCCCATTAAACAGTAGGTAGATAGTCAGGGCCCCCTTTACACAGTAGACAGGTAACCATGGCCCCCTTTATATAGTATGCAGGTAGTCAGGGCCCCCTGTAGATGGTATGCAGGTAGTCAGGGCCCCCTTTATATAGTAGGGAGGTAGTCAGGCCCCCCTTTACATAGTACAGGTAGTCAGGGCACCCTTTACATAGTAGGCAGGTAGCCAGGGCTCCCCTTTATATAGTAGGAAGTTAGTCAGGGCTCCCCTTTATGTATTAGTCAGGCCCCCTTTATGTAGAAGTCAGGCTCCCTTTATGTAGCAGTCAGTGCCCCTTTATGTAGTAGTCAGGGCCCTTTTATGTAGTACAAAAGGAATATATTTACTACCAGCTAGATGAATGGCCAGTATCCAGAAACATCTGACTAATTCAAAACCACATAGAAAAAAGAAGTAATGTCTAAAATATAACTTTTTTATTAATAATAACTTAAAAATATATCCCACTAACAACTCTCTCTAGAACTACCAGGGTGACACTGTACAATGAATAACAGTCCCTACCCTAAAGTGCAAGATGATCGCCCCGATAAAGGGCGCTCTTGCCCGGAACCTGTCCCCTAAATTGACAGATCTGATCCTCTGACAGATATGAGTCTCTCTGAACTATTGAATGTGGCCAATGCTGCAATGCTCTGACAGGGCTAGAGATGACATAGAGGTGTCTATAATCACTACACCTTGAAACAGTGAGGTGGTTCCTCTACATATCGGTAAGGTATATTACTTTTAGCTAAGGTATTGAGATTTTTTGGATATGATCACCTCTTACTTTCTGGATGAATACATCATCCTTGTTCTCTTTTTCCCTATTGGTATTGTCATTTTTCAGGTAAACTTGGATTAAGCATAGTATACCTGTAGTACATTATTTGACAATTATTTTTGAACACCTTTTTTACAGGCTGGTCGAAACATGTTGGGACCAGACTAGAGGATCATATCTGTCAATTTTCCTAGGGACAGGTTCCGGTTACAGGTTAATAAAAGTTATATTTTAGACATTACCTCTTTTTTCTATGTGCCCTTTTATGTTGTAGTCATAGCCCACTTTCTATTGGGGCCCGGCATAGGCGGCACGATGCTGTGACATCATTGCGCTGCCTACATCACCACTAGAGACCGGCGCTTGGTAGGCTTAAGGCCTAGCACCTTAGGCCTACCAGGGTGAACAGTGGAGTGAAGTGCTAGTGGCGCTCTGCTCCGCTGACACCGCACAACCTCGGGAATCGAGGACATTAGTCCCGACTCCCAGGCCCTGTCTCTGAATGCTAGGGACAAAGGATCCGGATGTTCAGAGACAGGATGCGGTGGCAGCACTACCTGTGGGGCCCACAGGAGCTCGGGCCCCACCGGGGGATCCACCAACTCCCCGGCGGCCCAGTCCGAGCCTGTCTGCAGCGAATCCAAAAGACGTTGCTACAGATAAAGGGGTTTTGCAGCTCCCAGCGACGCAGCTGAACTAGGAACGGAGCTGTAGTTGCAGCATAATCACAAGGCATTTCCATGCTCCATCGGGTGATCGGGACTTCTGGTGACCTGATGGAGCCCGGGGAATATCTGTACAGTCAGCCCTGGGGACCTAGTTTTGCAAGTCTTTGATAGCATACTTTATGTTTGTTTGCTTACAACTGTGGTTAGGCAAGAGGTAATTTCTTTGAAAAATAGAGGTCTAGCAGTCATAAAAACAAAAAACATGAAAAACCAAAGCTCTTTATAGACTCACTGTTGCATTGTTGTTCAGTAAAAAGGATCAGACATTTTGATTACAAACTGATGTTTCGGGTGAATAGTTGTTTGACACATAGTTAACTGGGCTATAGTTGTGGTTATACAACATTCAATAAAATTAATCCACTAATTGTGACTGCATTTGTGTATCACTTAAGGTGAGAGTTAGAATCCAAAGTACAATATAGTAAAACATAATATAATCATAAAATCTGAGAAAAAATATCAATAAACAAGTGCTCCTATTCAGCAATATTATCAAAACAAATACCTGAATAATAGTACATAGAAAATTCTCATTGTCACCTATAGCAATCCAAGAGCATGTTGTATCACCTAATGTATACTGTATATCCAGGTGTGATAACCTGGTTAAAAGATGAACACCTAACTCGCCCAACTTGGTCTAGTATGCCTAAATGCCTAGCCACAGGACTACCGCTCCAGAAAGAGGATTTTTTTGTGATTTGTATTCTGGTCAAGTCAGGAAAAAGGTATACTTTTTCTTTATGGTGGTCATTGTTGTTTAACTACCAACCACAAAACTTGGTGGTTACTTTCCCTTTTCATTTCCATTAAAACTTTGTTTTTTTGTACAAAAAAAGTTAAAACTTTCAGTTGGAATAACTTTTAATATAACATGCCCCTCAAGATTCAATGGCCTCAATATTTTCAACATATAATGATCTTTCCCATGACATTGTAGTTTAGCGGGTTTCAAGAACAAAGCCCACCACTATCAGCCAATTTTTTTATAACATTTTCTTTAAAACATCTCTATTAGTAGGCATGCAGGTTTTTGGGGGGTTTTTGTAGCACCTCTGTACATTAAAGTGCGGTACTACTTTTTCTACTTCTTTACAATGCCAGATGAGCGGCTACTGGTGAGGGCCCCATTTTAGTTTTTTCTGTTACATTGTGTATAAAGTACATTATCCAAAGTAGGGTTATGAAGAGTTTTGTTTATCTATATTAATATTTGCCTCATTCTCTTTAATCTCTTTTTTTCATTATGTTGGATAACATTTTGGGGCCTTGGAACCAATTACCAGTTTTCTATAGAGTTATGATTTCAACATACAGTGGTCTCGTCTGTTGAGGGATCACTGTATTCTGAAATGGCATATTGGTTAAAGAAATGTCTAAGATCATTTCATACTTTTAAACTGGATTTGACCCCTTAAAACCCTTTTACAAAAAATTTAGGCGAGACCTCCTCTTTAAATCAGTATAGCAGGATCCTGTTAGCCTAATTGCATTGATGGCTTTGGCCTCAGGAGGGAAGATTCTTACATAATATACATATGATTAGGTAACCTTGATGTGGTAGATGGGCATCTAAAATCTGATTAAAATTGGGGGCTAAAAAATTCATATAATATAAGAAAGCAATTTATTCCATGTATTTCTTTCTTGCTGGTGCTTTTGGAGTGCTGATGTGTGTTGCATGTGTTTGCTTTTTCATCCAATCAGCATTTCAGTTATTCTTTTATTTGTTTTTGTTTTGCTGATTAATTGTCTTTTTTGTAAGAAAAATATAATAAGATAAGAAATATTAGTACATGGGGGAAAAAAAGTATTTGAATACCTGGCGATTTTTTAAGTTTTTCCCCCCTACAAAAATGGAGGGTCTGAATTTTATTGTAGGTACACTTCAACTGTGAGTGACAGAATCTGACTTTGGAGCTGCTTTTTGCAAAGGGGACAGGGCGACTACTAAGTATTGAAGGAAGGATGCATGGGGACGTTTATTGCGAGAGTTTAGCCAACAACCTCCTCCCTCAGTAAGAACATTAAAGATGGGTCGTGGCTAGATCTTTACAGACCTCTCCAGTTTAATCCCATGTTAGGCATAAAATTTAATGTGGGGGGAAAAACATATTTTTTTCCCTAATGTTTTTTAAATGTTGTTTTTGGTGCAAAAACATTATTACCATATAAGCTTGGGTGAAAGCACAGATACCCCAAAGGGCCCTGCTTCCTGGACCATCCCCCTTATGTGCCAGCATGGAATGGGTGGAAAACCAAATGACATTTTCTGGAAAAACCAAAATCAACTATTTGCCACTTTCCCTGAAAGACTGAAAGAAAAAAGGAATTTAGCCCCCCCTGAAGCCGTTTTTTAAAAAATCCATTGTTTTGTAATAAAGTCATTTTTTCTGGGCCTGCTTCACACTGAGGAGGAAATCATACCACCCGTTCTGGGGTTCTGGTTTCATTTTCTTCTTTGACGGCAATCAGTGTTAAATTTTGGGGACAGAGTAGTTTTGCGGTGTACCCTAACCCCCAACTTTTTGGGCCCCCAGTACGTGGGGCAGTACCAGGGGGGACGTTTTTCCCCCGGGGGGAAACCTGACGATTACCACCTGGACTTACCCGGACTGTCCAAAATGGGGAGAGGGAGGGACCCCCCTTAAAAAACCCCGGGTTTAAGTTTTATGGTTTTTTATTGAAATCTGTAGTTGCCGGGTGTATTTGGACGGTTCCGGTTTGGGGGGCCCGGGTGTTTGTCCGGTAACCCCCGGGGCCCCCCCCTGGTCGGCCCCCGGGACCCCCGTTCCCGCTGTACTTTTCCCCAAGAACCTGATCCCAGCTCCCGGGCCCTGCCTGACTACTGTCGGTGTTCATTGGTGGGACCCCGTGGAAAAGGGGACTGACACATGGCTTTTTTAATTTTTGGAAAATCCAAACCTAGATTGGGCTTGAGGGCTGTCATTTTGCGACTAGGAAATGGTGGGAAAATTTTAAAGCTAGACAAAAAAGCACATGTTGCTGGTTGCAGACTAGGGGAAAGTTTAGAAAATTTGGGATCCCAACAAAGGAGTTTGTTGCCCGTTGCAGGTTTTAGACAAAGACTTTTAGCTAAAACCCAAGGCGCGCCAATTGCAGAGTAGGGGATAAATTCTAGCGGAAAGGGACTCCCGAAACCCGGGAGCTTAAAGACGGAGGTACGCTAGTAGGGGGTGTGTCAAATAAGCAAAAAAAAGTGTTTTAGGGGACTAGGTTTTCAAGTTTTTTTGGTCTTACAAATTATGAAACTATGTAAAGTTTTTGGGGCCCGTTATAGGGCTCAGTCAGTCTGCAGGATCTAGTGTAGAGAAAAAAAGGGAAAAGAAGCATGTAGAAAAGGGTTTAAAAAACTTAATGAACATGTGTGGTTTTCACCCAGAGGGTGGGACTTCAACCTAAATGGGGTTTCTTTAGCGTGAAAAAACAAGGGAGGGTTTGGGGATATAGAAGCTTTTAGATGCTTGCATTAGTTTAAAAAAATTTCCCAGCTGGAGATATCAAAAAAAAGGTTGCTTAAAAAAGAATGTGGGGGATAAAAAGGGAAAATTGTTATTGGTTAAAAATTAAATTGTTTTTGAAAAAAAACAGCCCCCACCTTAAAAGGGAAAGCTGATTCTAAGTGCTGGGGTGCCCCAAATTGGGGCCCAAAGCAAAGTCCCCCCCCTGCGGGAGTATTGTTTTTGCATTTTTGGCAGAGGACGTCCAAATCCTGCTCCTGCCTGTCCCCCAAAAAGTTTCCAGTCCCCATTTGTCCCCCCACTACCTCTCTCACTCCCAAAAACCCCCGTCATTTTCCTCTTTCACCTGAGGGAGTCATCTAAATCCTGCCCCTTCCCACCCAAGCCCCACCCCCTAACCCTTAATGCCTGGTGTTACTGTTTCCCGCTCCCGCCTCCGGAGTGGTCACCTAGTCCATCCCTTTCCTTGCTGGGGCCATTTTGAAACACCTTTTACCCTTTTCTTACTGCAAAAGGGGCCCGTATTTATGAACCAAAGGATCAGGTGACCCCCCTTGTTTCCATTCACTTTAATGGTGGGGTTTTCTTTAAATTTGTCCTGTTTTCCGTGTTGGATGGGGGAAAATTTAAAGGGGAAAGCGGGTTAAAATCAGATAAACCCCAAGCAGTTTGGTCCACCTTCGAAATCAGGCCGGGGAAATTCATCCCCCCCTACCCCAGAGCCCGGGTTTCCATAAAAACCAAATTATGGGAGACACTTATTGTCAATAAAAGATAGACCCAGAATTTGGGGATCAGCAGGTTAAACGTTCCCCCGGGTCCCAATCGGGTTTGGTCCTATAACCCACCCCCAGGGGGACAGGGACAACAATCGTGTTGGGCCCATAGGGGAATTCACCCAAAACCCCCCAAACTACTACATGGGGGGTTGGCCTTGCCAGGGGACATAGTCCTAACTAGAGGGGAAATCCATTCAGATGACAGTTCCCACATCTTTAGGGGAGCCATGGCCCTTTACTCCCCCACCAAACCCTTTCCACCCCACCCCCAAGGAATCTCCCTTGCAATCTTATTGTTAAACGTTGTAGGTCCTGTATATGGGTTGTAAGGGCCAAATGTGCTCCAATGCTCCCTTCCCCTTTTTCCCAACGTTATGTTAAAAAGGGATGCAACGGTTCTAAACCCTTTGCCACATTTTGCTTCCTCTTAAAGGGGGGGAATAAAACAGATCCCAGAAAAGCATGATTTCCCCCCAATCCTCCACCCCCCACGTGATGTGAGGGACCCAGACCCTTTCATTCATGTTTCCCTTTTGGAAGTCATTCAGAAAGGGTGTCACATCCCCCCAAAAAGGAGAAATCTTTTAAAGTAAAAGCACATGGTAAATGGGTCAGAGGAGGCAAAAAGGAAAACCTTTCGGGGGGACCGCAAGTGGGCTCCACTACTACCACTGAGGGGGGAAAAGCAGGTGTGCTTGTAATGAAAAGGGGCTAAATTTCCAAAGTTTGCAGAGGACCTGTAAAGGCCCCGGGAAAAATGCAGTAATGGGAAAAACCAGATCAGGCGGGGAAAAAAAAAACCCTTTTAACTGCCCCCCCCCGGGCCCAGGGGATTTTCCAATAGCGCTGTACTCAGAAAAGAAAACCCCCCAAAGACAACCCATGGTTTTTTTCCCTATGAAATACTCTTTGGGGGACCCTGAGGGTGGGTGGGTTTTCCATCCCCCAAAAGTTAAGTTTGGGGAATGATAGTTTGTGAATTTCATGATCTTCTGGTTTTAAAAATTGGAAGTAAAACATGCTTTTTGTTTTCCTTTTCCATTTCAGATCCAAACTCTGATCCCGGTTATCCCAAAAATTATTCAACCAGGAACTTTTGACTGGTGTGAAAAACGTGAGGGGAAACCCCGGGGGTTTTAGATTTGAAAGGGGCCCCTTCCAAGGGCCCCTTTGACCCTTCCCACAGCGGTTTAAAAATTGGGGGTTAGAGAAAATGGGATCCGCATCGCAATTTCAAAAAAAAGGATGGGGAAAAGATTTAGGAAAAGAATTGGGTTTTATGGAAAAAGGGAAAAATTTGGGTTTTAAAGGGTTTTTCCTGGTTCTTTAATATCGAGTCACCCCAACCCCTTTGATGCAGGAAAACCCATGTGATGGGACATTATATATTATTTGGGGTGTTATGGTTGTTTCCATTTTGGTAAAATTTAAAATTAAAAAGATTTTGGTGGGGCTTCCCAAGGGGGGCGCCGGCTTCCAGAATTTTTTCCAAAGGGGCCCTGGGGCCCAACCCCCTTTGGGTCCCAAAAAAACCAAAAATTCAAAAAATGAAGGGGGGCCAAAGGGAAATTTTACTTTTTGGGGACAATCCTGGGGAATTGGGAAACAGGGTTTTTAATGGAAAAGGGAATTTTGGGCCTTGGGGTGGAAAAGGCTTTTTAAAAAAATACTGGGCCCAAAGCCAAAATTTAAAACTATTTTTTATGCCCTGTGCTTTTTTTCCAAGCCCCCTTTTTGAGTTTCAGGGGGCCCCTTTAATTATCCCTTTTTCCCGTGCAAAAGGGGGTGTTTTATGGTTTGTTTCCAACACCTTTTTCAAACCAAAAGTTTCCTGTGAAAAATTTGGGAAAGTTATGCAATTCCCTTTTTAATAAGACCCCAAAATCAGGGGGGAAGGCCCTCACCCAAAACTATTCAGGGAAATTTTCAATTTTTTACAAGTCCACCTCAGGTAATAGATTTTATAGGCAACTTTGTGAAGGTTTTTGGGGGCCCAAATTTTAGTTCCAATGGGTGGGGTCCAAATTTTTAGGGAATTTAGGGTTATTCCTTAGCAGAATCTATTGGATTTGTGGGATGGTTTTAGTGAGGAGCAGGGGTTTTTGAGAGTAACTGGACGGGGGCAAAGTACGCTCACCAAAATTTAAACATTTTCCTTTCCACATTTCTGTCCAATCCGAGGACCCTTTGGGATCTTGGGAAAATAAAATACCCTAGCAGATCCCAAAAGGCAGGCCCCAGCTTTGGCAGTTTTGACCCAAAAATTTTTTACTAGAAGCCTTGGTGTCCCCAAAGGGGGGCCCCCAAAGAATTTTTAAAGGGGGGGGTGACCAAGTTAAGGGAGGGGGTTTCCTTTTCATTTTTTAGCCCCAAAGTGGTCAAATTTTGAAAAATGTTGACTGGAATTTTTAAAAAAACCGGGTTTTTCAACCAAAAAGAGGTTTTAATTTTTGGGATGTTTTCCAGGGTTTGCCAACCCAAAATTGGTCCCCCCTCTACCATGACGTTCCAGAATTTGAAAATTTCTTTGGACCTGATTTTTTAGCAGAAAAAAGGGGGGGGGTTTTTCAAAAAAGTTTTGGGGCAGTTGTTGCACATATATTCCGGAAAAATTTTGGTCCCCCCGGGAAAAGGGGGACGATTTTTCTTGACAAAAATTGGGGTGATCTGTCCAAAGAGTGGAAGGGAACTCTGGAGTGAAGGGGCCCATGGGACCCCCTTTTTTTTGGTGGATGTCAGGGGGGCGAAGGGGGTTGGGTCAAGTAGGCACTGCCTTTGTTTAGTTTGATTTCTGTGGCAGGTTTATTCCCCCTGTGTATTTTCCCTTTGCCATAAAAAAAAATTATAACCCAAAAGTATTGTAATGTAACCCCAATTTTCCTTTTGGTTTTAAAAGGAGGACAAATTTAATTTTAAAGCCGGGGACCCATATAGCCCCACTGGGGGAAACCCCCCCAATTCTTACCAAAAATTGGATTCCCGTTTATTTAAAAGGGGAAAAAAATGGGGCCTTGTCAGGGCTGGGAAAGGGAACTTCAAAGGGGGGTTTACTGCATAGGAGTTTGGGTCATCTCAAACCTGGGGGAAGCATTTCCCATCCCTTTTTTTTCCCCCCCCGGGTTTGGAGGGCACCCGGTGATTTTTGGGTTAGGGGAAACAAAATGTGGGAAAAAAAACTCAGGGGGCCGAGTTTTTAAAAATGTTTTGGGGGGTTTTTGTGGGGGAAAACATATATTTTTCTAATGCTTTTTAATGATGTTTGTGGTTTTTAAAAAACATTTTACACTTATAAGCTTAGCTGAACAGCCAGATACTCCAAGGGGGCGGCCCCCGCTTCCTGGACCCGCCCCCCCTATGTGCCAGGGATGGAACTGGGGGGGAAACCAAAAGGGCCCATATCTGGGGGAAACCCAATTTAACTAGTGCCCCCTTCCTGAAGACTGCAAGAAACAAAGGAAAATTAGCACGCCCTGAAGCCAGTTTTGTAAAAAAACCCTTGTTTTTGTAATAAAGTCTTTAATTTTTGGGCCTGCTTCACACTGAGGGGTGGGAAAATATACCAGCTCTCTGTGTTGGTGTATTTCTTCAGGGCCCGGGAACAGTGTTCAAATTTTCAGCAGTAGGGCCGGGGTTTTTCCCCTTTAACCCCAAAAATTAAAATTAAAATTTAAAATAGAGAAATACTTGCAAAAAAAAAAAGTTTCCCTTTCCCAAAAAGACTTTTCTTTTCTCAAAGGGGGGTCTTTAAAAATTTGTTAAATTTTTAAAAAAGATTTCATTTTTTACCCTTTACAAAAAAAAATCCTGTCTGAGTTTAATAATCATCATATGATATCAAACACACCAGTAACTATAGTTAATGCTTTTTAGTAAGAGAGGAAAGAACATTTGCTTCATTATGTTTTTGAGTGTCTTATTATTTCCCAGGGGGAGTTTTGGGTTTAAACCGAAACATTTCCCTTTTTTTCATTGTGCCTGTGTAAATCTTAATTTTTATCCAAAAACTTTCTGAGCTATTGTCTGTAGGACTAAAACAATAATCCTTATTTCAATGTGGAGAACTGGAAAAAAGCTTAAAAATTTATTTTAAATTTGGGTTTGTTTTTTGATGCCCATTTTTGGCAAAAAACAGACATTATGTTTAGTCACTTATATTTACAGTACATTACAAAGGAGACATAAAGTGAACATTCTGGACTGTCCGCTCACAGCTCGTCATTAAAAAATTACTCTTGGGGATAAAAAACTTTGGGTGGGGGATTAGGATCCAAAAAATCCAAAAATGTGACCTTTTTTCCCCTTTTTTTCTAAAAAATTACAAAAAAGATGAAAATAAAGGTTTTTTGGGGTATTTCCATTTAAAAAAAAGTGTTTATTTTTTTGGTGATATTAAGTTACTTTACAATTTATTTTTTTTATCCCGTTACATGCCCGTCCCTTGACTTACAATGTTACGACTTACCCCTTTTTCTTGTTACAGGGCGGCGGGTTAAAGCCCCATAATTTTCCCGGAAAGTTGCCCAAAACCCTTCCTCTACCCACTACGTCTTCCGGCCAACAAAGCACAGCAGCTCTTTTTTACCTTCTTCCTGGCCACCTGCTTGCGCAGGGAGCCTCCAACTTCAGGCTGGCACAACAGCTCTTCCTCACGCTGCTCTGGAATTGCGCTGTTGGCCACAGTACAGGAGGTCTGTTCTTACTGCCCCTGGTCCTCCCACCCCTTCCCTCCGGTCTCCAATGTAAAAAAAAAAGGGACTGTTTAAATTGTCAGGGCCCCATAAAATTGTACATGTTTTTGGAAAGTGGTTTCTACCAAGTTTCCCAGCAAGTTTACTTTAAAAGTACTTTAAATTTTATTTTGGGGGGTCGATTAGAAAATGTTTTTTAACCCCTTTATTGACATTAGATGTATTTAAAAAGTCCCAGCCCAGGAAAGTATTCCCGGAAATGATGGTTTTTTTTTTAGACATTGTGCTTTTCCCCACATGATAGATGCTATTTAGAAATGATGTTTTTGTGATATTTAATATTTTTGTCCCTTTCAAACAGAAATTTTGAACTTTGGGGAAAGGCAAATTTTTCAGACCCTTTTTTTTATTTTTTCACAAAAAAACAAGGATTGTAGGGGCCCAAAAATTTTTACTAACTTAACCCCCCCTTTAAAGAACCGGGCCCCCCGTCTTTTGCATCGGGCGGTTTCAGGGCTTTAATCTGCCCCGCAACGTTTAAAAAAGGGCGTCACTGCAAGGGCGGGGAGGGTTTTTCAGTCCGTTTTTTGGGAAACTGACTAAGAACAGAGCTGTACTTAACAGTCCTGTTCCCCGCAAATCTTGTTAAAACATCGGGAGGTGGAGGAAGGGCCCAAGATCCCCGGAACTTTTAACCCCTTTAAATTTTTTGCAGTCCGTTGACCTTTAGCATAATCAAAAAAGGGGTTCCCTTTCTCCATCTGGTTTATCAGGACTCCCGGTGGGCCCGATGGGGTTTGGGGAAGGTTTTGTACAGTCCGGGACTGGGCACCTGGGGAAAAGGGCCCCGGGTTTTCGGTTTAAAAGGGAAAGTTGAGGTCAGGGCACAAAGTGTGTTTCCCCTTTCTGCGGGCCCGTGTCTTTCTGACAATAAAAGTATTAGATGTATGAATGTTTTAAAACATTTTTTTTAAGTGTAAAAAAATTTTAAAAAATTGTTTAGCCCTTCATGGGATTATAAAAAAAGAAGTAAAAAAAAATTGTAGAAAAAAAAAAAATTTAAAAAATTTAAAAAAAACATAAATATTTAAAAAAAAAAATAAGGCAAACCCACATTTTCCCACAAAAAAAAACCTTTCACCCATTTTAAAAATCCACATTTACCCTTTTTTAACCCGCCGGGAAAATTAAAGTAAAAAGGGGTTAAGTGTGAAATGTGATTGGGTTTTTAAAAAAAAAAAATAAAAAAAATTTAAAAAAAATCTTTCAATAATTTTTTTTTGTGAAAATCAAAATTTTGCCCCCCAAAAGAAATTTTTCCCTCTGAAAAAGGGGCCCATAAAAACTGCGGTTCCCAATTTAAAAAATTAAAAAATTAAGACTGTTGAAAAGCAAGGAGTAAAAAAATAAAAAAAAATGTGCTGGTTATTAAGGCCTTTTTTAGGCATTTGGGGTTTTTAAAGGGGTTTTAAAAAAAACAATGTGTCAGAGGGAAGGGGGAAAAATGGTAGGGAAAAGTTTTCCAAAAATGATTCCCACATAAAGTGACCCCTGGGTTTTAAATTTTAAAAAATTTTGGGATTCTGTCCGGGTTTTTGAAAATTTTCTGCAAATAGGGGGGGGGTTAAAATTTTGTTGTTTTGGATTTCTGGCACTTGTAGTTTCCCTTTCTACCCGCAGTTTGTGCTGTGGAAAAAACAAGACAAGCATACCCCCAGTAGGGGATGAGAGACAGAAAAGTGAAGGAAAAATTTTTTTAAAAAACGGGCACAGCAGCCAAAAAGGGTGTTAACCCCTTTCCCTTTTTAATTTAAAAAACCCTCCCCCCAAAAAAAATTTGGGGGGTTACATATAGTAAAAATAACCTTTTTCCAAAATTACATACCCAAATTTTAACCTTTTCAACCCCAAACCCACGTCCCTTTTCCCAATACTTAAACCCGGGGGCTGCCTTTTACCTTTTTTTTAGTAGGGTTTTAACTAAAGAGGCACATTAAACCTACAAAATGTCCCAGGGTTAAAGGGCCCCCAAACCCCCCCTCTACCTCCCTTGAGGGACTGTAAAGCTCCCCCTAGAAGCTATATTTTAGGGGGAGAACTTTATCATAATAGTATTTCTAAAGTACAGTATATTCTGTTATATTTATTTATAATAATAATAAAAAGTTTCATGCATATTTTACATATGGCACATAAAATAGGACTGTTCACAATTTTGTAGTAACCAGAGCTGGGAAAGACATTCTGGAAGTTGTCAATGTAAATTTTATATCCCTTTTCCCAAAAAGGGCAATTTTCTTATAGCTTTTTGGGGCCCAAAAGCCTGTCTTAAAAAAGGAACAACAGACCCGGTTCCATTATAATTTGTTGTCTTTCTAAGTGTTTTAGGGGGAAATGCCTTTGGGGTACTCTCTGCACTGCAAAACCCCGATTGGGGATACTGCCTTTTTTATTACCCATAGCTATGGCCCCTGGTTTGTCTGAAAAAAAATTACCCCTACATATGGGTTTATTCATTTTAAAGATGATGGTTGGGCTATACCCGAGCTAAAAGGGAAAAGGGAAATATTTTCATGTTTGTAAACATTGGGTATACGCTTTTTGAAACCCCCTGACTTTTTGAAACCCAAAAATTTTTTAATTTAGAAAAATATCAGTAAAATATTAAAATATGTAATGATCAGTAAACATGTAAATTCAATGCTCTTTTATTAGCAATACGTTCTTCTAATTGGGATAGGATTTGATCTGGCCAAAAAGTTAATGATGGTGGGCTCTGATGGGTGTTGCCACCTGGTCTTGCTTTTCATATGAATTTTGACATTGGAGTATACTATATAAATATACATACTATTACTCCCATTTCATGAAAAAAAAAAGGGAAAAAACCCCATGATTTTTTTAATTTTTTTTTTTTAATCGGGGTTTAATATATATGATTTTTTTTGAATAAATAAATTTTATAATGCTCTATAGACCATGCAGCAAAAGAATATGCATAAATCCCTAATACTCACTGAGTGCTTTCATATCCTATTATAGATCTTATTTCACTTTATCAGCTCTTATAAGATACCAGTAATGGCTCAATAAGGACATGTAGTTCAGTCTCAAACCCAGTTACTATGCCTTTATTACCTGATATAGATCCAATTTAGAGCCTTTCAGGCCTGTTGTCTTTTTCAGAGTTACATATTCACTTTCCTCATTCAGCACGGAAGTGAACAATGTTTTGAAATGCATCTGTAATATTAGATGGGAAGGATTCCATCGAAAGCAATATTCTAAGCAACACATCTTTGTTCTCTTTAGCACATTACTTATTGAATATAAAATTCTATAACATCTTACATACATTATACAACATGTCAGTAACTTAATAGATAACTTGAGCGCAGCATTAATATCATTACACATCACTTGTACAATGTTTGTATCTTTGACCCTTTCTAGTGAGTCACTCTGAATCATTGTTTTAGTTACAATATTAGTCTGAAGACTAGCTTTCTAGTCTGCAAACTGTATGAGAATTAGTACAGTTTAACAAACACCTTTCTACAGAACTGGGTTACATTCCTGAAAAGTGATGGTCCTGAATTGTAAAAACAGATATAAAAATCAGCTGTTTGTATGGATTGTGGTTTGTAATGCCACACAATATGCAATGCTGTGGTGTTAAAACACCTTAAATAGGATGTCTATATTTTTTCAGTGATGCTAATTTCTTAAAGTTACTGGCTGCTGACTAATAGAGTAACATCTGGAATAAATGACTTGCGTATTTATTAGTCATGCAGCATATAAACCAATATGTCTTGACCAGAAACTATACAAAATAATCTTTTTGGAAATCTGAAAGGAGCAGAATCTCACAAATCTTAATCTCATCAAAATCACAAAGGAAAAAATGCCAAGACTACTCATTAAACTCATGGGACATGAGTGAGTGCATGACCCCATGTATTCTTGTATGTAGTGAATAGTGTATGCACAGAAAGTCAAATGTTGTTGAAAAGAAAGATTTTAAACATGTATCAAACTGGTTGATATAGTAGCACCTAGTACTTGGATGTACCAAGGGGCATAGCTAAAGCAAATGCGGAGGAAGCAGTTGCACCTGGGCCCTAGTGCCTGAGGGTTTGCTATTTTGTTACCCTTGCAGTGTTTCTATGTTATTATTGATGTAGATTTCATAGAACGTGTCAATGTACACTGTAAGTAGAACAGTTTTACTGTACACCATATTTATAGTGATAACCCTAGCACAATAACTCTCATCCGTGGTCACTTTCAATATTTTTTTTCAATTATGCTCTGGGGATGGGACTCTGTGTGAAGATATATAGTTGTACACAAATCTGGTGCCTGACTGTTAGGAAAGAGCATATGCACAGAGCATAGCACAATACCCTACCTACAGCACACACATGGAAGTAGGGACAGCTCTAGGGAACCCAAAAGCAGCTCCCTTAGAAGAAGACATTAGTATTTTAAACCATACATGGTAGATAGGGCTTTGTTACAGATTTTGAATTGGGGACCAGGAGCTTTAAGCTATGCAAGTGCATTGAAGAAAGCCAGTGGCTGCAGGGAAAGAAACTGAAAGCCACATACTGTTTCTGCTTTGTACCAGCAAAAATGTTTTTTTTTTTTTTTTTAAACAAATAAATGTGGCATCATGTTGACTATTTCTATAGCATAAACATATGTAAATTAAAAACATGAAAGTTTTTTTTTTTTTTAGATGCATAGACCAAAGCTATTAAAGACTAACAAAAATGAGATAACATTTTTATTTTCCATTGTTAGACGACTGTAGCAATAATTTTGATATTTTAAAGGGGTTTAGCTATGGCTTTAGAGAATGGAGAGATGGCAGCACTCGTACAATTCTTCCTTTTCGTTTCTGTGGGAGATCTGAAAAAAGCGGAGCAAGTGTGCTTGGCTATGTTTGGAACTCTGATAGAAAATGAACAGAAAGAACTGTGAAAGCATGGCCATCTCCCTGATCTGTTAGGCCGCCTTGAAGCCATCTATGAACTGGCCTCAAACCCAGAAGTAACCCGATGAGAATATTTAAGTGCCTTTTGATTTGATAAAACAAGCCAAATATTATTTTCCAGCTCATACATGTACAAATACATGAAAGTAACATATGAAAACGGTGATACCCCATACCCATTACATTTACAATGCTTTCATAAACATTGAATTTCAGAGTGCCCCAATATATGGTTCCTAAAAAACAGAAAGTAAATATTTTTAGCCAAAAATCTCAGAAATTAACAGTTCATGTATAACTATGTCCCCATAAACAGTGTTGCAACCACTTTATCATTATAAACAAGTCAGTGCAATGCCTGCCAAAAACTTCCAATAAAATGAATGCTTTCCAGTGAGTTTTGTTGTATGTAGCTCCAACCACTTGACGAGCCAACCACAGGGCTCCTAGCACTCTCATTAGTAAAGGTTTTATAATAAGATATTTTAAAGTTTGTCATAGCTAAATAAATGACCTCTTCTTTTGTATTACCTATTTCAGTTTCACCATAGAGACTTGAAAGGTGTTAAATTACTTGGAATAAAATTTTCACTTATCATGAATTGGCTGCCATATGTTTAAGCATTGGCTGTCTAAAGTCTGTGTAAATTGATCACTATATATATATATATATATATATATATATATATATATATAATATATATATATATATATATATATATATATATATATATATATATTATTTATATTTAGTGATCAATTTACACAGACTTTAGACAGCCAATGCTTAAAAATATGGCAGCCAATTCATGATAAGTGAGAATTTTATTCCAAGTAATTTAACACCTTTCAAGTCTCTATGGAGTAAAATCTCGGAGTAAAAAAAGGATTTGCCAACATAAATTTTTCAGACTGATTACGTGAGATTAACCCTCAAAGTTTAAAAAGTCAAACATATTGACAGCTTGAAAATGCAATCATTATGAGAGTCCGATCATTCCTTGGATTCTATCAATTCCACTCTATTTATTATCAAGGTAGTTTAATCAAAGACAAATGTTTCCATATGTTTCCTGTAAAAATCTGATCTGCTTGTAAAACAGCGTAGAGGTATTTTCACAATTCACTGATTCTGTAACGTTTTCTATGAGAGATGATCAAACATTACTTTTATTCTCACACATCTTCAGATTGTGCCAATAAAAAGAAGTTCTTGTATTCTTGTATTTTTGACAACAAAAGTAGTATGGTCTATCGTGGTCTACTATCCTTGCCATCAAAAACACAGTGAACATTGCATTACTAAACCTGTTGGCATCTATTTATCACATTGAGATTAGGATTTTTGTGATCAATTAAAACTACACATCCAAGTCATTTTGTTATGACCACCTCTTAAAAATCAATGCAATCCCAATGTACAGCACAAACAGCAGCTAGGTGAGCAGGGAGTGACTCAGTAAAGGTCCTGGTAGGTTGTCCTACCTACCTGGAACCATGCTGACTGCAATGCATCCCACAGCTGCTAAAGGGTTTGTGTGTAGGGTCCAAAGAGGGAACATGATGGTCAAGGTGGTCCCATTGATGCTTAATTGGGTTCCAGTCTATGGAATAAGGATTCCAGGGTAGTACTGAGGAGTCTTAGTCAACTGGTATAGGATGTTTCTAGGAATTTGACATGCTGCATTGTCTTTCTGTAAGATCATATCCACCTCAGGAAAGAAAATCAGCATGTATGGATATACATAATCTGCAAGGATGGATTCATACCCAAATCAGTTTAGAGTCATTCCAAATTGATTAGTAGGCCTAGAGAATGCCATGAAAACATTCTCGATACTAAGGCTGTCACACCAGCATGCGTTGTTCCAGCAAATATTGCAAGGTGTTTGTTCTCTGATGTTTCGTGCTTGACACACCAATGTCTATCTTCCTGATGAAGAAGAAAGCATGACTTATCAGATAAGGCAACCCTTTACCAAACATCTAAGGTCAAATTCCAACACTGACGTGAAAATTGAAGCCCTTTCTACCAGTGCAACTTTGTCAACAGAAGTGCAGTGATCATCCATCTGCTTCAGAGCCCCTAGACAAACGAATCTGCTGATCTGTTTTAAAGAAATGTCTGGTAGCCCACTGGTTCATTTTGGCAGTGAGCTGCTCCACTACAGTGTATCAGTCTGCACTTGCACACCTTTGTAGCTGAAGGTCACCTTAATGATACATGGTGCTCCAGTTTTCACGTCACTTATTCACAATTTTCCACATTTTCCACTCACAAAATACCTTTACCCCAGCAGCATGTGAAAAGTGCACAAACTACACAGTTTCAGAAATAGTGCCACCTTTGGACCAAAATACAATAATCATACCCTTTTGCAACTCTGATAGAACACCCATTTTAACCATCACAGCAATGAGGATATGTGTGTAGCCAGCCTGTCATGATCTGCAAGGTCAATTTCCTCCCTTAATGTTGTTTGATCCTGGTGTTTGCTTTATTGCTTCTTCAGTGCCTTTCTATCAATCCAGCAAGGTGACAGTTAACTCTGGCTCTGAAGACTCTACAGCTGAGGCTTCTTTATCCATCCTGAGCAACTATAAATCCTTGCCACATCCACCAGTATAGGCCTGAGTATCTGTGAAGCTTACCAGGGTCATCTGTGATAGATCTCAAACCCTCTGTGTTCCTGTGGTTCCCATGTTTCTGTGTCCTTTGACCCAAGGAATTTAAGTCACCTGCTTGGTCCTGACTTTGGCTTGTCTTCTGGTTTCCATCTGTACTGCTGCCGTTCGTGATGGACTCTGCATTATACCAAAAATCAGTTATGAATATCTTAAGTGATGTAACTACTTAGCAGAAATGAACAAATAACCCCATTAAAGAAATACAGCTAAAATTATCTAAACTTTTACAGGAGGGCATAGTGTTAGGAGCAATTAATGAAAAGGAAAATAAATCCCTAGAAGTAAAAAATTCCCACCTGCACTATGCCCCATTGTGTCTAGCTGTAATAGTGTGGGAGAAAAATTAAAAAGATGGGTTGATAAACACCTTCAACCCTTAGTTACGAAACTACCTGGATATCTTAAAGATAGCACCACTGTCTTGAAAAATTTTCGGAATTTTATATAGTCTGCAGATTATCACTGGTTGAGTCTTGATGTCACCAGTCTCTATTCAAGTATACCACAGTCTTTGGTCAGAGTAGCCATACAATATCACCTTCAAAAACAAAATATATACCAGGAGGGGCTACAAATCTTCTTATTAGAGTGCATAGACTTTTTACTATCTAGAAATTATTTTGAATTCGATCAAACCTATTATCTACAGTTGCTTGGAGTACCAATGGGAGCCACAGCCTTCCCATCATTAGCGAATTTGTTCATGGCGTGGTGGGAGCATCAGTATATATACAATATAGGCAACCCATTTTCCCACTGCCTGATCTGGTATGGGCGCTACATAGACGACCTCTTGCTTGTCTGGGGTCGTGATGTGGCGTCCATACCAGATTTCATATTGTATCTAAATGATAATAGTATTAACCTGCATTTTACACATGTAGTGGAAAAAAGTGGTATTGCATTTTTGGATGTACTGCTCACGGGTGACATAGAAAACAATAGAGTTATAACTACTTTATACAGAAAGCCCACCAGTGGCAATACAATTTTACGTGCCAATAGTTGTCACCCAAATCATACCATTAATTCTATCCCAACGGGAGAGTACTATCGAGCACGTAGAGCATGCACAGAAGAAAAAGATTTCAACAAACAGGTAGAAATTATAGATAATAGATTAAGGACTAGAGGGTATAACAAAAAACAAATGTACCAAGCAAAAAAAAGGATACAAGGAAAGTCTCAGGATTCATTATTAATTCCTAAAAAAAAATACAGTAAAACAACATTATGGGACTGTATGTTCTATAATTACAGTCAAGAATTCAACTCAATCAAAAAAATATTTTATAAAAATATAAATATTTTGAGACAGGACAGCATTCTTGCCAATTTAATAGATGAAGGTGTACACCTTGCAGCAAAACGCAATAGAACTATAGGTACTGAGATATCCTCTAGCACTTTTTCCAGCACCTCTGCAAAAGATGTGGTATTTGTAGATACACTATAAAACAGGACACCTTTAGAGGAGATAAAGATACAAGCAAACATTATAAAGTGAAAAAATGTATTAATTGTGATACCAATCACCTAGTCTATGCCATTCATTGTATATCTTGCACCAAAACTTATATTGGCAGCAGCATCCGCAAAATGAAAACACAACATTTAACAAGCATTAAAAAAGGTCAGATATCTCACTCCGGAGCAGCCAAACATTTTATAGAGATCCATTCAGGATCAGTAGAAAGTCTACGGTGTTATGGCATAGAAAAGGTTGAAAGCCCTAAAGACGGAGGAGACTGGCAACGTGCGCATGCGCGAGGCGTTCTGGATCTACGAGCTAGATACGAGAGCACCTCGAGGGCTTAATTATAGGAATGATCTATCCTACATCTATTAAGGTACTGTTTTTTATATACTACATCCTTTGTTTACTCCATTAAGATATATGTTACAGTGTACAAATGCTTCCCGCACATGTTTTTAGCCCGATTTGAAGGTGACCGTGAACAAGGGCGATATGTGAGCCCGAAAAGTGTCGGTTTTTAGTCCTACCTGCAGCCTCTGCATTATGGATTGAAATAAAGAAAACACTATTTTGCATCGTTATCGCTGGGTCCATCCACTTTATGCATTTTCCAGTTATTGCAACGTGGCTAGTGAACTGAGGGCAAGGACGCTGTGCGAAGATGGAGTGCGTTTCACAGCTGGTCTCATGAGAGCCTGTCCACTGCTTTCGGTGAGCTACAGCCATTACTTACCTTTATTGGTTTTGCAAGTTGTATATGTTCTGATTATATGTCTGTGTTCCAAGTCTGCTGGTGTCTTAATCCTGTTCCAGTTTCAAATACACTGGTGTCTCTATCCTGTTCCAGTTCCAAATCCACTGGTGTCTGTATCTTGCTCCAGTTCCAAGTCCACTTATTTTTGTATCCTGTTCTAGTTCCAAGTCTGCTGGTGTCTGTATCTGGTATCCAGTTCCAGGTTGGCTGGTGTCTGGTCCCATATGCTAACTGGTATTCAGTTTCAGTGCCACAGGTGTTTGGTCCCATCTGCTGTCCGTTATCCAGTTCCAAATTCACTGGTGCCTGGTCCCATCTGCTATCCAGGATCCAGTTCTGAATCTACTGGTGTCTGGTCCCATCTGCTAATCAGCATCTAGTTGCAAGTACATGGGTGTCTGGTCCCATCTTTATCGAGAATCTATTTCCAAGTCCGCTGATGTCTGGTCCTGTCTGTTATCCAATATCCTGTTCCGAGTCTGCTGGTGTCTGCCACCTGCTAGTTCAGACTCTGTGGTTCCTGGTACCTGCCATTTGCCTGTCCGGAATCTACAGTTTGTGGTGCCTACCGCCTGCTGGTCCAGCTTCAGTATTCTCTGCTGTGTGTGTTTCCTGCACTCCTGGTGTTTCAATGTACCTATCTGCTGTTCCTGGATCCCTAGCATCTACTCTGTTGTTCCTGTGGTCCTTATGTAACTTCCTGTTATGTTCCAATTCCACAATTACAGGGTCCTGCCTCACCCCATTAATACCCTGACGATGATTGAAGTTTCAGCTGCATCTTGCTCCACTATCTACCTGAAATTCTTCACAGGTGGCCCTAGAGTATGGTCAGAAAAAGAAAAATACTCTCTCTAGCTGTTCTCTTCAATGTCTATGAAACTCTCACACCACCAAACCATACTGGAGGGGAGCCATGCTATCTGCTGCACACTGTATCACCTAATGACATGTTGTACAGCAGTGGTCTGTGGCATCAATAGTCTGAATCTTTGACCCCTGACAATGGCAGAAAAGAGTCTGATAACCTCTTTATACACACAGCCTTCAGCAATTAATTGGGCTGCAGTATCATCCAGTGCTCCTTCTGAAGTTCGGCATCTGCTGGCTTCTCAATGTGCAGTACAGATTAAAGAAGACCAATAGCCTCCTCAGACTGTGTCGCATGTTGCATAACAACAAGAATGGCTCTACAATCACTTCAGGCTACAACTGGTAATCTCCCCAGAGAGGGCCTTTGTGGACTATATTTTATATATCCTTATCTTATTCTGAACTATCAATTTAAGCATATTTCAGTTTCATAGTTTTACTTTCTTTGTGGTAAAACCCCTTTAAGGAAATTAAACCATTCAGTCATCTCCGTTCCCCACAAATCAGTTACTAATCTAGGCATATTTTTTGTTACAGAATCCAGATACTTAAGTACTCACCACCAGATGATTCAGCAAATGGACAGCAGCTGGCAAAAGAAAGGTGCATGTTTTGATGGAGATTCAAACACGGGAAAACTCCAGGAACAGGAGAGTAATAGCAATAAGTGTCCCTCACTACCTGTCCCTAATTCTGTCCTCAAATGATCAACCTATGACTATCCCCAACATTAGAACCTCTATCCCTGATGTAATCCTCTTCCTCAAATATATCCCTAAACTAACAATTGACCCTAATAAAGAAGGTGGCTTTAGGACCTGGGCAGGCCCCAACAGAAACTAGACAAACACCCCAAAAACTATTTTCTGAAAAGTACGGGCCCAAAAACTAGGCCAAATAAGATTGAGAGAAGAAATAATATAATTTAGCCTAAAACCACCAAACTGACAAGAGGCAGGATGGAACAATCCAACACAGCAGAACTAGACAAGATCCAAACTTCTGTACTCTGCAAGATTGGTTGACCAAAAACAAAAAACCAAGCAACCTTGAGAAAGGGCCGACAGAGCATTACAAAGGGGGAAAACACATCGTTGGGATTCCCATGATTTCAAGATTCGGGGAATTATTGCCAAAAACGGTTTTCAACCAAATTTTTAAAATTTAACATTTTATTTACAATTTTTAATTTGTCTAAATTTTTTTTGGCCCCCTTTAAAAACGGGCTGGCAATGTTTAGAGTTGAAAACTCCTAAACCATTCTTTAAAATGTTAATGGGGGATACCCCTAAAAATGAAAGCAAAAGGGCTGGCCTTTATGTACATTATAAACTTTTATTTTTCAAAACGGACAAAAAAATTTTTGGGGTCAGTTTCCAAAATATAGGGGGCCCAACTGTAATAGTTAGTAAATCCCCCAAACTTTACCTAAAATTTTTCTTTTTCAGGGGGATAAATTAAAGTTTCGGGCCCCCCAAAGCAAAAAGTAAATTGGGCCCCAAGCAATTTTTAAAAGATTTTTTTAAACATTTAGAGACAGGAAATTTTTTACCCTGGTAAAGAGGTAAAAGACATTTTATCTGCTTTGAATGCACACAGGTTGCTCTGGGTTACCAACCTGCTCTTCCCTTTTCTCTCTGCTCTTTGTCTTGAAAACAAATGAAAATAATTACTTTTAAGTGTTTACTTTCAGCTGTGAAGCACTACAGATAAGATCTCCCGTTCCCATGTCAATGCAATTAGAAGAGCTGTGAATACGTAGCTGATATGTTAATCATTGCTAAAGAACCACCCATAGCCTAACCAGCAAGAGAAGATCATGAATCAAAGGCTTTTGGGTTATGAAACAACAGTGAAGAAACCCCTTAAAAGCCCTGAAAAACATGGAAAAATTTTAAATTTTTCCCAATTTTTTCAAAAAATTTTAAGCCTCCTTTCAATCCCCTTTTTTTATTGACTTTCTATTAGTTTTAATTATTTTACATAAAATTAAACAGCTATACAGAATGCCCCCTTGGAAATGTATGCAAATTGATTTTAGGTGGAAAAAGTTGAGGACCTTTGAGAATTTTGTTAGAAAAAAATCATATAAATTTTAAATATATAATTACATTTATTGAGCTCTAAAACTAGAAAGTTTACATGACTAGGATTTGGCATTTTTTTTCTTTTCTATCTTGCGTACAAAATTGTCATATTGCTTGAGCATTCATAGGACAAGTACATTTTACCAGTACACATAATATTGGAAACATTTATTTGTGTGCAAACACTTCTTTCTATAATCAGCCACAATCATTTTATTAATATCAAAAATATAATAGCTATGAAATCTGCTTACTTTGGCAATTACAGCATGGAGAAGGAAAGCTTGAATAGTCTCTCTCTAAGAAGGAATGGGAAAACCTGTTTGATGCTTAAGAACAACATTGGATTGCTATATATCAAAAGGTAAATATTAGACGACACGCCAAAAAAAGGGAAAGGGGGAGTGTGGGGGGAGACCCCATGAAACTATGTTTTTAAATCACAGCAGACGGGGGTTTGCAGCCCCATGAGAAACAAATTCCGGTTAAAATAAACAACTTTAAAAATGTTGGTTTAAAAAGGGAAAAAAAGTTGGAAAAAACTTCACTTTTATTACATGTGTATTATAGAGCAATGTGAAATAATTTAAAAGGGTTATTCGGGCAAAAATTAAAAAATCTGGTTCTCTCTCCCCTATTGCGTGTTACCCGCAACTTTTTTTTTTTTTGCTTTTTTTTTTAATTTTTTCAGCAGTGGGGCAATCCAGTATGTCATCTGAAAAACCCCTGAAAATTTTACTCAAGCAATACAGTAACCCCTTTTTGATTTCCAGGGTTTATGTAAATGTATTTTTAAAACCTCCACTCAAGAGCCATAACTTTTTTTTATGTCAACATAGATGTATGATAGCTTGTTTTTTTTTTTTTTTTTGTGGATCAAGTTGTATTTTTAGTAGTACCATTTAAATTACAACACAATGTATTGGAAAGCCCTAAAAAATTTATTTTTGGATTTGTAAGAAAAAAAAATTGTGCAATTTTTTAAGGTGAAGTTCACATTGCAGAATAAATAAGGTTATATTTTAATAAAATAGACTCTTATAAATCAGGTTTTGTTTAAATTTTTTGTTTTTCATTTTTCTTTTTTTTTTCTTTTTACAGCAAAATTTAGTATTTCTAAGGGACTTGAACATGTGATTGCTTGATCATTTGTCCATATACTTAAGCACCTATCCTCAATTTAGTGATGTCCTATTACATCCTTCCTCTGGCAGGGCATCATTGGAGCACAGTAATTGCAGACCTAAGGGCCTTTATTAGGCCCCTGGCTGTCATAGCACTCCAAAGGCACCCAACAACCAACATGGTTAAATGGCCAGAATATGAGTTATTTGCTATCCTGGCCACTAAGAAGTAGTTGTCATCGGTTGAGTATGGATCCTGTGCCATACCTCCTTAATGCCACCATGGAGTAAAATTTTTTTTTTTTAACATCGTGAGTATTTTTTTTTAATG
Source organism: Phyllomedusa bahiana (assembly GCA_025379985.1). Taxonomy (NCBI): domain Eukaryota; kingdom Metazoa; phylum Chordata; class Amphibia; order Anura; family Hylidae; genus Phyllomedusa; species Phyllomedusa bahiana. The sequence goes on along the minus strand of JAODAL010047116.1, from coordinate 1,609 downwards.
GGTTAAGGTAAGATGAGCACAATTTAAAAGTTGTAGTTTGATTAGAACCTTTTAAAGTTTTGTGTGTTCGGGTTTCAAGGTCTATTTGAATTAGAAAATCGCCCCATTAAAGTAAAAGGAAAGATGTTCTGGAAAAAATGTAATACCTATAAGGAGGAGGCTTTTAATTACCATTCATAAAGGGAAACTGGATATGTGGGGAAAACTTAGTGAAAAAAAATTTGGGGTTTTGGTGACAGAAAAAATTGGGGAGGCTAAAATTCCCTTTCAATGGTAACTGAAAAGATGAGGGGCCGCTTGCTACGGGGGCATTTTAGAAGGTGCACCATAGCAGTTCTACAGGGGCCCGCCCTAAAAGGGCCAAAAGCCCCCTTTCCACATAGGAAATGGGTTGAGGATTATTATCACAAAGTTGAAATCGGCAAGGTTTTATGGTGATCGAAATTTTTTTGATCATCAAAATTTAAAGGGTAAAATCTGTGCACACTATTAATCCCCATTTTCGGCGCTTCCCGTAATTTTGGCGGCCCCAAATAGATTAAGAATAAACAGGGGGAGATGTGTGGTGACTCTGACTGGGATGTGTAGGTTTCATGGTGAAAAATCAATGACCCCGTTTTTTCAAGAAAACGTTTCCTGTTCAGCTCAGTGTCTCTCAGGTTCATAGGAGAGGACGTGCCTCTGCCTGTGGCCAAAAACCCCACGAAAATTTTTCTATTTCTGCACAGAAAACCTCTACTATTAGCTGTGATCCTTACAATTTAGTTGATTAGAGATTGGAAGATTTTATTAGTTTGGGGAAAAATTTTAAGGGCATTCCTGTAAAATCAGGGGGGGGCGGGGGGGGGCCCCTGGAGGAAAACAGACAATCTATAAAGAAAAAACTGGATAAAGTTTCAAAGACTTGGTAGACATTTCACTGCAATATCTTTATTTTTAACAGTTTGCTATTTAAAATTTCCTGGGTTTGGGAGGCCCTGAACTTATATTAGGTACACATATTTTAGAATGCGGTCTCTGTGTTGGTGCAAAACTCCACTTTTATTATCGTATACATTTGATAGGTGTTTTATTTTCAATTTTACCCTTTCCCCCCTTTGTTCATATTCCCTTGCATTTTTTCTGAAAACAGCAAATTTTTTTAGTCACCCAAAGGGGAATTTAAAGGTGCAAAAATACCGGTATTTACGAAAAAAATAACAGTACGTGTTTTTTGATTGGCGCACTACAGCTTTGTTCATTACGACTTGCACGTAAAACTGAAAACAGCAATTTTATAGTCACCAAGGTGAAATTTAAAGGTGAAAAAATACATTTTATTATCCGAATACATTTTGATACGTGTTTTTTTACTTTGGCGCCACAGCTTTGTTCATTGAGCGCTTGCACGTAAATCTGAAAAAACATTTTAAGTCACCACGGTAATTGAAAGGGGCAAAAAAAAACCGTTATTATACGAAAACATAAAAGTTGTGTTTTTTTTACTTTTGGGGCACTACAAAATTTGTTCTTGAAGCAGCTTGCACGTAAATCTAAAACAGCAATTTTTATCACCAAGGGGAAAATTTAAGATACAAAAAATCATTTTATTTCCGAATACATTTCAATA
>JAODAL010047115.1:0-30248 GCA_025379985.1 Phyllomedusa bahiana | reverse complement strand
TAGCTCACAGATAATTTAGCCAACAGGCGATGAGGTGTGTGGATGATAATCTGCATGCCATTGAAAAGAAATATCCTTCTAGACAAATAGAAATATTTTTCATAGTTTGAATTTTTGTTTCCCCAAGTTTTTTTTATTTCTTTGCAGTCCAACCAGTTTTTATGGGAGGAAAAAACATACCTGTTGCACCTGCAATACTTTTTGAAGGGGTTTGTCCGCAAAAAAAAAACTTATTCTTAAAAAGGGGTCTGGGGGTGGTTAAAAAATAAAAAAAGTTAAAAAGGGTCTCCTGTTTGGGGAAGCTCCCTGACGTTCCGCCCTTTTCCCTTCCCGGGGTTTTCTTTTTCCCAAACATGCAGGAGAGGCTTGTTCTCCTCTGTAAGTAAATGGAACACAAGCCTCTCTTGTGTGTTGGGATGAGTACCTGGAAATCAATAGGGGTGGATCACAGGGGCGGTCTGGAGCGGCAACACTAGGGGGCATTTTGGAAAGGAAAAAATTATTTTTTTTTTCCCTTTATACCCATTTAATTAACTTTATAAATGAAAATTCAGTAGTGTTGAGCGATTGCGTTGGCTATCGAGATCGAGCGATAGTCGATAGTCCGCGTTTTTGTTAAGGTTTTTGGGAGGGGCCCTTTCCGGTTTGAGCGTTTCCCTTTAAAAAAGTCTAGGGGAGCAACAAACCTTCATTTTACACCCAAACAAGGGGGAAAAGTGAAATTTAAAAATCCAAAAAAAGTCAAATGGTCCCTGCTACATCTTAGGCAACACATTAGGTTTTTAAAAGCCCAAAAAAAAAAAAGTAAAAGGGGCCCTTTTCCCTATCCCTGTCTTGTACCACAGTAGGGACCCTTAAACCTGCATAACCCCAAAAAAAAAGTCCCAGAAGGCAGTTTGATTTGAACCTTTAATGTTACTTGAATGGCTTTTTGAAACCCCTGTCCGGGGAAGCGGCATGAGCCCCAAAAACCTTTATGCCCCCCAGAAAAAAAAAGTGCCGCAATAAGGAGTCTTTAAACCAAACATTTGGGTTGAACTGGACACAACTATATCTGTCCTGTACCGAAAGAATACCTTTAAAAACCTGTCTGCCCCCACATTTTTAAAAAGTGCAAAAAAGGATTTCTTTCAACCCCCCATTTTAGTTAAAACTGGAAAATTTACTGCCCCTGTCTGGGCCACAGTAGACCTTTAAAACCCTTTTGTCGGGGACCCCGTTTACAAAGTGGGGGAAAAAGGAAAGTTTTTCAAAAAACCTTTTTTGGTTGAACGGGACATTGACTAGAAACTGTCCTGTGCCACAGCATGACCAGGGGGGGGTTTACAGTGGTGCGGTGGGCCCCAGGCGGGCTTTCCGGTCATCTTTTTAAAATGCGGGTTTAAAAAACCCCTGATGACGCGAAACCCAAAAACTGTCGTGCTGTTGGCAGAGTGGGGAAGTGTGAGAACTCCAGCCTTCCTCAGTCACAGTAAAGACCGGGGTAGGTTTTCCCCCTCTGTATGGTGGGGGCCAATTTGTTTTCACTTGGAAATACTGGTGGTTAACGCCCCTGTTACCCCCAGGTGCCCTTTTGCTTGGTTTTTTTTTTTCATTTTATCAACGTGCGGGGAGGAAATTGTCTTGTACTTTGTTCTTTTTGCCCCGTGTCCATACTCCATGCCCTTCTGAAAAAACCTTCTTTGGGTTTAAAGTTTTCCTTTTTCCTCCCTTGTACAATTCAGGGGAATTTTTTTTAAACCAGCTATTTTGTACACAAGTTTTTTAGTAGTTTAATTCTAGAAAAAAATTTTTTAAAAAATAGGATGGAATCCCCCCTTTGGCCCTTTTTTTCTCTTTTTTTCATTGTTTTAAAATGTGTTGTCTCAAAAAGGGTTTGATACCCTAGGGTTAAAAGATCTTGCAAAAACAAGTCTTTTTGCAATTTTTTGTCCATTAACAGTGCCCCTATATTCCTGTTTTGCGACCACCATGCCCTTGAGCCACTTTTTGCCAAAATTTGTGAAGAACAAATGTCTTTTAGAAAAAACATTTTTTAAAATTAGGACCTGTATTTTAAAAGCTGCATGTCACAGCAAAATGCCCCCAAAAAATTCAAAGCAATGACCCTTAAAGCCACTTTGGCAATTGTGAAAAACCCAAATGTCTTTTTAGAAACAACATTTTTTAGAATAGGACCTGTAGTTTTTGCGAATGTCACAGCAAAATGCCCTCAAAAAATTCAAAGCAGGGACCCTTGAGCCACTTTGGACAATTTAAGAACAAATTTCTTTTTAGAAAAAAACTTTTTTTTGAATAGGACCTGTAGTTTTGCTGCTGCCCAAAAACCCAAAAATCCCCCAAAAAAATTTCAAACAGGGCCCTTGAGCCCATTTTTGGGACAATTGTGAAAAAAAATTTGTCTATTAGAAAAAAAAAAATTTTTTTAGAATAGGCCCTGTAGTATTGCTGCTTTTCAAAGAAAAAAATCCCCCCAAAAAAATTCCCAAAGGGCAGGGACCTTGAGCCCCCTTGGTCAATTTTTGAAGAAAAAATGTCTGTTAGAAAAAAACTTTTTTTTTTATAATAGGACCTGTAGTTTTGGGCTCCCTTTTCAAAAAAACAGCATGACCCAAAAAATTTTTTAAAAATGCTTCTCAGCCCTTTTAAAAAATTGTGGGGAGAAATGCCACTTAGAAACCCAAATTTCTTTTCCCCAAAAGGCCCAAATGTTTATTGCTGTATTAAACACATGACCCCCAAAAAATTTTTAAATATGACTTTCCAGCCACTGTTAAAAAATTGTGAGGGAAAAAGAAATGCCATTTTTAGAAGCCCCCTTTTTCTGTTCCAAAGGCCCCTGATTATTGCTAAAAATTTTCAAAAGCTACATGACCCCAAAAAAAATTATAAAATTACTTCTCAGCCACTGGAAAAAAAATTTGGGTGGGGGGAAAAAATGCCATTAGAAGCCAAATTTTCTGTTCAAAGGAACCCTAATTTTTAGCTGGGATCCACAGCCAAAATGGGCCTCCAAAAAACCCTTGACAAAAGCGAAAACTTTTTTAAGATTAAAGTGAGTTAAAAGGGGAAAACGGTGTTGTCATTTAAAAACCCTTTCTGTTCTTTTACAGGGCCCTCACAGCAAAAAAGAATAAAAAAAGGAAAGAGAATAAAAATTGCAAATAAGGAAAAGATCATTTTTAAAAAAAAGTTTTTTAAAGGACCCCTTTTTTGTTTGAAAAGGAATTGAAGTAGACGGCAAATAATCGGGACCTCGGGAATTTGGGGCCCCCAACTTTATCAGGATCCCTGCCGGGTTAAACTTGATTTAAAGTTTTAAACGATCCAATTTTTCTGTGGGAAAGCCGGGGTGCGTTTGTCTGTTTTTTGACACCTCCCGCTTTTGTTTAAGGTCCCCCTCCGAATGGGCGCTGGCTGTGGGCGGACAAAACCTCTTTGGGTGACGAGCCCCGCTGGGGCCCTTCGGTCCATTTTGGATACCCGAAGTTATTGGGGGCCGGGGAAAAATGCAAAAACAAACGGGGTTGAGACGCAGTTTGTATGCCCTTTATTTAAACTGATCTCTGTGTGTTGGAAGTGTGCCCCGCATTGCATGGTTGGTGAGGTGGGAAACAAAGATTGCCGAGGTCACCCCCTACGCTTCCGCCAAATTGCCTGCTGCTGCCGACCCAGCCCCATTTGGGAATCTCTGTGTCCTGATGTTGTTCCACCGTGACATTTGGGGGGTTGAAGGGACGCAAAAGATGTTCCCGTTGTTTAATCAGCAAGGTTCCATTTCCTGCATTTTTACTCTTATTTGGGTGGGTGGAAAGGGAAAATGCTGAGTTTTTTTTTTTGTACCGGGGTCCAGGAGGGGGGGCCCAACCCCGTAAAAATGTTGTTAATTTTTATGGCCTTAATGCGAGGTATGTTGGGGGAAAAAGGAGCATCCAAGCACTCATGTGAGAGATTGGGGGCCTTTATTTCCCCAAACCTTGGGTCCCAGGGGGGACCCAGCAAACTGTTCCTTTCCCCATTTCCTCCCCCGCCTCCAAAAATTTGCGCCAACCTCTTTCCAAGGCCCCGGGACGTCGGGAACATCGGTGTCTAGGGGAAAAACCCCCTCCTCCTCCCCTGCCTCCGGCACAGTTCCCAAAACAGCCCTGACTTGCCTGAGATGATGCACCCTGAAAAGCTGATGCGCCCCCTTGCCTAGCTCTGGCCCCCAATCACTTTCCCAATGAAGACCGATGAAATTGTGAAACTGTCGGGCCTTTTGGATTTGCGGGGAGAGATGGTCCGGTTTTCCCCATCTGTGTCCGTCTCCTCCTCCCTCGTGGCGGGACCCGTTGTTTAAAAGTGTCCAAACGATGTTCCGAACTAAGTTCACCACGATTTCTCTTTCTGAAAAGGGTTTTTCCAAAACCCAACCTTTTTTGGGGGGCTTTTTTCAAAACTGGGAAGGTTTGGTTTCAGAGTCTTTCACCTGCCTCCACCTTTGGTTTGGTTTTAAACACCCCAGGTCCGCACCGCTGCCATGTGGGCCCTTTAAGGTTAATGGCATTTGCGTGCTGCCACAATTTGTGGAGCATGTGGAGGGTTTGGAAATTTTTTTCGGGGTTGCCCGTCACAATAGACGGTTTTACCGGGGGGGGCGAGCTGGCTGCAAAACAGGAAAAGGGGGGGCGAAGAAAGGGGGCGAACGGCGGAAGTGCGAACTCAGACCCCGACCTTTTTTCGAGGCGTCCGACCCCGGGGAGTCTTTTGAAATTTCTGGACGCAAAGGGTTTAAAGTGCCCGGCAAGGGATGTGCTCCGCCTACCCTTTTTAAGGGGGCCAGCAGATTTCGCCGTTATGAACCCCCCTTGCCCGGCACAAGGTTCTTTTTTCCCCGCCCGCGGGTCGGTTTTGTTGCTTAGGGGCAGGTCCACGCTCCCGACCTGTGGTGGGGCTACAAGGCGATTAATTTTTAACAAAGGCTGGTTGTCTCTGGGGCACGTGATGCCACCCGAGGACCTTGGGGGGAAAAAGCCTTGCACCCTCCCGCGGTTTTTTTAAGAGCCCTGGGGCCCCAGCCTTTGGGGCCACCCCTAAACCCCCGAGAAATCCCCCCAGCTCACCCAGTGAAGCTGTCCCCCCCAGAGATTTAATGGCCTTGGGCCCTGCTTACTAGTCCCCCTGTGTCCGGTGGTGAGAGGGACTTTTCCGGACACAGATGCAGGCAAACTGCGCTTGAAATTTTAGATGACAGTGGCTGGCCAGGGCAGGAAGGCTTTTTGGCAAAGGAAAAAGCCATGCTGGCATCTGGTATTGGGGCGAGGCGAGGGCCATTGGACGTGGCGGAACCCCATCTGTTCCACCAGACGGAAAGGCAAAATTTCCAAGGCCAAAAGCTGGCACTGCCAACATTCAGGCTTTTGGATTTGGGATGGTTTGGGGTTGTTAAGTGTTTCTTTCTGCTCCCAAATGGAAGACAGAGGCTGGCTGTAGGATGGTCGCTGTGTACGGCGTGCAGTCGTCAAACTGGCGGAAGGAGAGGTGTTGGATGGGTCTCTGGTGGTGCTGGTGGTACTCGGGCGACGGTGGAGGTCTGAAGCGGAGGCTGATCCTGATCATGCTCTGAGAGACATGGGCAGCTGGAGGACGCTGGTGGTGGCGGAGGAGGAGAGGCGGGAGACAGAGGGTGGTGTGACAATGGTGAGAGGCCGGCGTCGGTCGGTCTGGCCTTTTTTGGCCAAGTGTTCCCACCATTTCAAACTCATGCATTCGGCTGTTTTGTGACTAGATTGTTTGGTGGTGGTTAACACTTAGGTTTTCCTTACTTATGGTTTACGGCACAAAGGCGGCATTATGAACATCGCTGGGTGAATCAGAGGCTTGGTCAAAGAAGGCAGGCTTGAGAGTGTCCTGGACCTTTTTGGTCGGCGATAAGCGAAGGAGGGGGTTTGCGCTGGACCGTGGCTGGCGGAATCATATCAGCGGACTTTGCGACCGCCCTCTCCCTTTTGTGGCGGGACCCGTATTGACACTACCACATCATCTTCCTCCTCGTCCACTGATGAGGCGCTTCGCAAGCAAATTTGCGGAAGAAGACCAGGATGGATCCCGCATGTCGTCATCATTCATTCATTATCAACACAGGTGACTTGGTCGTCCTGACTTTCTGCATCCAGAAGCTGCGGGTCAAGCAAGGGGCACTGGCAAAGGGCAGTTTGCCGACCGTACCGGATTTTTGCCGATTCGGACCGGCTTCCTTCACCTCCTCATATGGCATCAGATAACTGGTCCCACCCCCAGCCTTGGGCAGTCAGAGCAGACTAAAATCATCCTCTTGCTCTTTTAACATGCTTCTGACCCCAACCGCATTTTGTCCATCAAAGAGGTCCGCAGACAATGGATTATCCACAGTGGTGGGTACACGAAGTTGACATTTGGCTGATTATTGTTGGACGGATGCTGATGCTGTGATATTACATTTGTTTGGCCGTGACTGCGAGGACCGAGGAAGGTAAGATGCTTGATGCAGGTTGCATTTAACCACTGGAAGGACAGATGGCGACGATGTGCGGTACAATTAGATTTCAACAGGGCCTGGACCCAGCGATGACAGGCCTGACGGTCCTGCAATGACGATCGCTGCATGGCGTGTTGTCGCCAACACGGAAGGAGCACCTTCTCTCGTACCTCTACCTCCATGTGCTTCCCCCTCCTTTTGGCTCGCTTACCACCTGCATTTTGCTCCATGTTCAGAAAATATAAAATTGGAGAAGGTCTGGAATAGTTTTGGAAAATCTCTATTAAAAGACTGTAAATCACAGCTATTCTCAAAATCCCTCTAATCAAAACAATTGCTGGGATTCCAAATTTAACTGCAAGGTGTCTATCAGACAAATCTGGATTCTGGGCAAAAGTCCAAAAAACACGTATCTGTTATGTTGTGGTATAATATAACGGTATTTTTTGCACTTGCATTTCACTGTGTTGAATATAGAATTGTGTTTTGATGATTAGTGGATGCTGCGTCAATGAACAATGCTGGGTGTGCAAAAGTCAAAAAACACGGATATGTTATGTTTTAGTATAAAAAACGGTATTTTTTGCACCTTTCAATTCACCAGTGGTGAATATAGAATTGCTGGTTTAAGAGATTTACGTGGAGTGCTGCGTCAATGAACAATGCTGGGTGTGCAAAAGTCAAAAACACGTAAACTGTTATTATGTTTTCTTATGATACACGGTATTTTTTGCACCTTTCAATTCACCTGTGGTGATTATAGTATTGTGTTTTAGATTTACGTGGATGCTGCGTCAGATGAACATGCTGGGTGCGCAAAAGTCAAAAAAACGGTAACTGTTATGGTTTTCGTTTGATACACGGTATTTTTGGCAACAAAACAAACCTGTGCTGGGACTACAAGATAGTGCATTGTAATTTAACTGCAAGGTGGATATATCAACAGTCACAGGTGTAATGGTTTAACAATTAAATATGGAAACACATATCTGCTGGAAATGTATATGATAATAAAAAGTGGAGTTTTGCACCTAAAAAAGAGACTGCAGTTACTAGAAGATGATGGTATCCAATATAGTTCGGCTGACAATATCCAGGAAATATTTCAATAGCAAAACTGTTAATAATAAGTATTCCACTACAATGGTCTACACTAAGTCTTGGGTGAAACTTTATCCAGTGTTCTTTTAAGCTAGAGCTTGTCTGTGTTCGCCCGCGGGGCCCCCCCTGCATCCACCGCCGTGAATTTTACAGCGGTAGAGCTCCTTTAAAAATTCTCTACCTAACTACATAGAATCTTCAAATCTCGAATATAACTAATTGGAAGAGAGCACAGCTAATTAGTTAGAGGTTTTCTGTGCAGGAAATAGATAATTTCGCTGAGTGTTTGGCCACAAGGCTCCAGACGCGCAGGTCTGATCCATTTGAGACGCTGAGAGACATGAGGCTGATAACAGGAAACGCTTAGTTCTATGTATCCGAGGGTCTATGTGAATTTTTTCAGCCAATCGCAACCATACACATCCCAGTCTGAGTCGCACACACATCTCACTGCTCTATCTGTAATACTGAGTTGCTGGCCGCCAAAATTACAGGATAGAGCCGAAAATGGCGCGATCTTAATCGATGATGCTCAGATTTTAACCTTTATCGCATGATCTGGAAATTTCGGATCCCCTTAAAACCTTGCCGATTTCAACTTTGTCGATAAAAATCGCCTTCTCACATATTAATTACAATTTTTTCTTGTTGTGTAGCGTAAAAAAACACACCATAGTAACACGTACAAAAGCTCGTAGTTTCTGATTGCTCAATGTTTGGCGCAAATTCACATCCAGGTGTTAATTAAGCGTTGTTTTTTCCTGGGGTGACTAAAAAAAAACCGTCTTTTTTCCTCCCAAAAAATAAATTTTTCCCTGTAGTAATCCAAGCGAAGGTTAATTACAATTTTTTCCTTTTTGTTGTGTAGCGTAAAAAAAACAGCCATTTTAACACGCTTACAAAGTAATTTGGGTTTGCTAAATTTTTTGGCGCAATTTACACCCAGGGGTTAATTAAAGCTTTGTTTTTCTGCTTTGGTGACTAAAAAAACCCGTCTTTCCCCCGCCAAAAAATTAGTTTTCTGTACCCTTATTCAAAGGGAGGTTAATTTCAATTTTTTCTTTTTTGTGAGCGTAAAAAAACGCGATTGTAACCCACAAAGCTCGAGTTTGTGGTTGCTCAATTGTTTGGCCCTACTTACCCCCAGGGGTTTTTTGCGTTGTTTTTCTTCTTAGTGAATAAAATAAACGTCTTTCCTGCCAAAAAAATTACTTTTTCCTGTAGCCAATTTCCCAAAAGCAAAGGGGTTAATTACAATTTTTTCTTTTGGGTGTGTGCGTAAAAAACCGCCTTTTGTAACACGCTACAAAGCTCGTGTTTGTGGTTGTTCAATTGTTTGGCGCATTTACATAGGGGATAATTAAAAGGTTTTTTGCTGCTGTGGTGCAAAAATTTAAAACCGTCTTTTTCACCCCCAAAAAATCATTTTTCCTTCCCAAATTTCCAAGGAATTTAAATTTATAATTTTTTCTCGGGTTTGTGTGGGTTTTAAAAAAAACACGCCTTTTGTAACAACTACAAAGCTGTAGTTTCGGGTTGCTCAATTTTTTGGCGCAATTCACTCCGGGGGTTAAATTAAGCTTTTTTTTTTGCGGGGTGACTAAAATAAACCTTTTCACCGCCAAAAAAAATAAATTTTTTCCTGAGCCTAATTCACAAGCAAAGGTTTAATTAAAAATTTTTTTCTCTTGTTTGTAGCGTAAAAAAAACTCCCATTGTAAACGCTACAAAGTGAGTTTGGGGTTTTCTCATTTTTTGGGCCTAATTTACCCGGGGGTTTAAATTAAAAGGTTTGTTTTTTTTCGGTAGTGAAAAAAAAAAATAAACCGCTTTCACCGCCAAAAAATTTTTTTTCCTGTGCCAATCCAAAAGGTTAATTAAAATTTTTTTCTCTTGTTGTGTAGCGTAAAAACACCCCATTGTAACCCTAAAAAGCTTTAGTTTGGGGTTTTTCAATTGTTTGTCGCAATTTACATCCAGGGGTTAATAAGCATTGTTTTGCTGCTGTGGTGACTAAAAAATAAACCGTCTTTCACCCGGCAAACAAAGACAGTTTTAATGTAGCCTAATTCACAAGCAAAGGTTAATTACAATTTTTTCTCTCTTGTTGTGTAGCGTAAAAAAACACGCATTGTAACACGCTACAAAGTCGTAGGGTTTGTTGTTGGTCAAATTTGTTTGGCGGCCCGCAATTTTGCATCCTGGGGTAATTAGGCGTTGGTTTTTCTGCTGTGGTTGACTAAAAATAAAACAGTCTTTCACGCCCAGAAATAAATTTTTTCCTGTTGCCTAATTCACAAGAGTAGGTATTTACAATTTTTTCTCTTGCTTGTGTGCGTATAAAAAAACACGCCATTTGTAACACGCTACAAAGCTGTAGTTTATGGTTTGTTCAAATTGTTTGGCGCAATTTACATCCAGGTGTTAATTAAGCATTGTTTTGCTGCTGTGGTGACTAAAATAAACCATCTTTTTCACCACCAAAAAATACATTTTTCCTGTAGCCTAATTAAAGGGATGTTATCGTTTCATTAAATGGTCTTCAGAATAAGGGGACAGTGAAAACAGCAACTTTGCAATTGGGATGCCATATAGCAAAAGCTGCCTTGTTCTCACAGTGGTCCCTTTATCTTGTGTTTTTATTTACAACTGATATCATGTGTTGGTTCTAATCCCTCCTGATCCCTCCCTCCTTGCATTAACTAGATGAGGCTAATTTACATTCCTGTACAGCCCTTGGGTCGATTCACGGAGCTGTGTGTCTGATCAGAGTTAGGGGCCGTAGCATTTTCAGCCTCCACACCTAGCCAGAATCAGCTGCAGCAGATTTGTACAATGAGGGAAAACATGACAGTTTTGGACCCTGTGCCTAACTCCTCCTGCATACACGCAGATCTGTGCCGTTCTTAGAAACGCTGTTATACAATCTCCAGCTGTGAGAGTCAGTGCTCAGACTTAGATTGAATCGCTAACGCCTGTGGTATGTATACATCTCTTATATAATAAGCTGATTGGGAAGAAGAGACACAGTGATCTGTGGACTCTGAGGGGGAAGGGGGGGAAGTCTCAGGCCTGCAGTGAAGGGGGGATGATGTCATCCAAGCTGGGAGGGGAAGAAACGCCCCTTCATTCACAGCGCTCGGAAGCTAAGAGAAGTGTGGACTCAAGCCGATGTAACGGATAGCGATACATCACCTTTAACAAGCGAAGGTTAATTACCAATTTTTTTCTTTGTTGTCGTTGTAGCGGTTAAAAAACACGCCATTGTAACACGCTACAAAGTAGATAGTTTGTGTTTGCTCAATTGTTTGGCCTATTTTACATCCAGGGGTTAATTAAGCGTTGTTTTTTCTGCTGTAGTGGACTAATATAATACGTCTCTTTCACCGCCAAAAAAAATATATTTTTCTCTGTAGCCTAAATTCACAAGCAAAGGTTAATTACAAATTTTTTTCTTTGTTGTGATGTAGCGTTAATAAAACACGCACATTGTAACACGCTACAAAGCTAGTAGTTTGTGGTTGTTCAAATTGTTTTGTCGCAATTTACATCCAGGGGTAATTAAGCAGTGTTTTGCTGCTGTGGTGACTAAAATAAACCGTCTTTCACCGCCAAAAAAAAAAGGGACATTTTTCCTGTAGCCTAATTCACAAGCAAAGTTAATTACAATTTTTTCTCTTGTTGTGTAGCTAAAAAACTCGCCGATTGGTAACACGATACAAAGCTCGTAGTTTGTGCGTTGCTCAATTTTTGGCCCTAATTTACATTCCAGGGGTTATTAAGCGTTTTGTTTTTCCTGCTGTAGTGACTAAAAAATAAACCGTCTTTCACCGCCAAAAAAATATATTTTTCCTGTAGCCTAAGTTCACCAAGCAAAGGTTAATTACAATTTTATTCTTTGTTGTGTAGTCCAGTAAAAAAAACGCCATCTGTAACACGCTACAAAGTCGTAGTTGTGGTTGTTCAATTGTTTGTAGCAATTTACATCCTGGGGTTAATTAAGTATTGTTTTGCTGCTGTGGTGACTAAAATAAAAACCGTCTTTCACAGCCAAAAAAGACAGTTTTCCTGTAGCCCTAATTCACAAGCAAAGGTTAATTACAATTTTTCTTCTTGTTGTGTCATCGTAAAAAACACGGCTCTCCATTTGTAACACCGTCTCAAAGCTCGTAGTTTGTTGTTGTTCAATTGTTTGGCGCAATCTTGCATCCAGAGGGTTCAATTAGGCGTCTGTTTTTTCTGCTGTGGTGACTATAATAAACAGTCTTTCACGCCCAGAAATAATTTATCATGTTAGCCTAATTCACAGCGAAGGTTATTCACAATTTTTTCTCATCTGTTGTGTAGCGTAAAAAAACACTGCCTTTGTAACACGCTACAAAGCTCGTAGTATGGTTGTTCATTTGTTTGGCGCCAATTACATACAGGTGTTAATTAAGCATTGTTTTTGCTGTGTGGTGACTAAAATAATAAACCATCTTTTTCACCACCAAAAAAATACATTTTTACTTGGTAGCCTAATTAACAGGGATTGTTATCGTTTCATTAAATGGTCTTCAGAATAAGGGGGAAAGTGGACAAACAAGCAAACTTTGCATTTTGGATGTAATTTAGCCAAAGCTGCTTGTTCTCACAGTGTCCCTTATCTTGTGATGTTTTTTATTTACACTGATATCAAGTGTTGGTCTAACATCCCTCTGATCCTCCTCCTGCAATTCACTAGTGAGAGCTCATAATTTACATCTGTCACGCCCCTGGGTCGATTCACGGAAGCTGTTCGTGTTCTGACTCAGATAGTTAGGGGTACCGTTGCATTTTCTGCTCCACACCTAGCAGAAAAACAGACTGCAGCAGATTGTAACAATGAGAAAAATGGACAGTTTTTGACCCTGTGCCTAACTCTCTGCATACACGCAGATCTGTGCCAGTTCTTAGAAAAGATGTAATACCATCTCCAGCTGTAGAGATCAGTGCTCAGATTAGTATTGAATGCAGCTTGTGGTATTGTATACATCTTTTATAAAAATGATGATAGGGAGGACACAGTGATATGTGGACTCAGAGGGGTGGGGGGGAGAGTCTCAGGACCAGCAGTGAAGGGGGGATGATGTCATCCAAGCTGGGAGGGAAGGAAAACGCCCCATGCATTCACAGGCTGGAAGCTAAGAGAAGTGTGACTCAGCCGAATAAGGAAGCGATACATCCCCTTTTAACAACGCGAAGGTTATTACAATTTTTCTCTTGTTGTGTAGCGTAAAAAACACGCCATGCTGTAACTATGCCTACAAAGCTAGTAGTTTGTGTTTGCTCAATTGTTTGGCACTATTTACATCCAGGGGTTAATTAGCGTTGTTTTTTCTGCTGTGGTGACCTAAAATAAACCATCTTTCTCCGCCAAAAAATAAATTTTTCCTCTAGGCCTAATTCACAAGCGAAGGTTAATTACAATTTTTTCTCTTGTTGTGTAGCGTATAAAAACACGCCATTGTAACACGATACAAAGCTCGAGTTTTGTGGTTGTTCAATTGTTTGCGCAATTTACATCAAGGGTTTTTAAAGCGTTGTTTTGCTGATGTGGTGACTAAAATAATACGTCTTATTTCACCACCAAAAAAATACATTTTCCTGTTGCCTAATACACAGCGAAGGTTAATCCAATTTTTTCTTCTTGTTGTGTCCGCGTAAAAACCACGCCATTGTAAACACAGCTACAAAGCTAGTAGTTTGTGGTTGCTCAATTTGTTTCGGGCGCAGTTCAGTTTACATCAGGGGTTAATTAAGCGTTGTTCTGGCAGTTGCTACTCAGTAAAAAGAAACTATGTTTTTCACGCATAGAAGAAATTCTGTAGCATAATTTATTCCGAAGGTTAAATTAAGCCGGTTTGTGCTTTTCTATCTCAGTAAATTACACCAGTTTCTTCAACGGCATATACAAGTCCAATTTTCCTGCCCATTTGCTGGAGCGCAATTTATTATCCAAGGGTTACCCATGCTTCTTAGTGGGGTTCATTTAGAGTTCAAATACAGGGTGTGTATTTATCATATACAAGATATCTTCATCAAACAGTGTCTGGACATGTTAGAACAAAACAGGTATCGTCAGGAAGAGAGGTGGCTAGGCTCTTCACCTGCGACGAGTGGCAGAGGACAACATTCCGAGGCCCAGGTCAACAGCACAGCAAGGGAACGTCGCCACGCAGGGGTCATTCGGTGAGGCCACAAAATGCGCTGTATCTAGCGGCCGTTATACTGACTAGCAACCCAAGGGTTTCTTGATTTGTTGTCTAGGTCATCCATTCCTCCAGATGACATCTGCAAACCCAGCCACAGAGACGGTGGGAAACGTCGAACACAAACCTTAGGTTGGCATGGCCCGCGGAGCGGGTCAGCGGCCCTCACTGACCTCAACCCGCTCTGGTCCCATCCAAGTTCCCTCAAAACAGGAGATCTCTATGTGGTACTGGCTCTATATAGCAGAGGCATGAACATTTTGAGCGAGGGCCAGTCAGCAGCTACTTGGCAGCGAAAGAAAATGGGGCCAATATCCACCTGCTTCTGCAGTAGGCGGCATAAGTATAGATGTTGAGAGTGGCATGGTGAGGTCATGTTGTGAGGGGTCAGCCTCTGCATACCAGACCGGTGATGAGGACAGCAGTGACGATGAACACAAATAGAATGATGAATGTAGCAGAACGCAACTGGGAGCCGGGTGAGGCAAGGGCTTACATCCTAGTCAGGAGGAGAAGAAGAGGGGCGTCAGCTTGCGCGTCAGCGCAGCGGCGCAGTCATAAGTGGTTTGTGTGGCGTGAGTCAGCAGATAGCAGCAGTGTGAGGTCGGGAGCCAATCGGACACGGGTAAAAAAACACGCTTCGCAAGGCCCAAGAAAGTAGCGGCAATGGGGCTCAGCGAACAGCATGGCCAGCGACGGCAAGTTGTCACTCAGTGCATGAGCTGAAGATGGCGGTTTAAAAAATCCCGATACTCGGCGGTGTGGGGCAGTTCTTTGCTAAGGACACCGGAGGAGCCGATATATGGGTATATGTAGAATCTGTAGGCAAGAAAGTGAAGCAGGTTGTGGCCAGGGAAGCTAACGTTGGCACCACGGCCCCTGCGTCAACACATGCATGCGTCACATCCGGTGGCCTGGGTGAAACGTGGCTCAGATGTGGTGGTCCATCCTGCCGCAGTGGCACGCAACCCATTGCCAGGACAGTCAAGGCTCCACACACTCTGCAGAAGGGAGCTGTTCTCTCTTTGGATCATCTCCGGTCCAGATGCTCATGCTCCTCGCTACTCATGGCGCCAGCAGTCGTTCAGCGAGGCGAATTGCAAAGAGACACAGTATGCGTGCCCACCATACTAAGCGTCGCAGAAAAGCTGACCGTACTCCTGTCCAAGTTGTTGGTGACTGCAGTCACTCCTCTCACAGATGGTCGGACTCTGCAACGTTCAGAGAACCCTATGGCTTGTGCCGATGCCGAGAAGGAGAATTCCAAGCTGCTAATTTATTTTCCAAAAACGGCTTGTATCCTCAGTACCAGCAATTCATAAATATGTAGAACAGAAGGTGGGCCAAGTCCTTGAGTTATTGGTTTGTTCCAAGGTGCTGGCAGCGTGCGGACGTCTGGAAATGGTAACTACGGTCAGGGCCAGTAAATGTCCACTTTACGGCCCACTGGGTGGAAATGTGCTTCTGGCCAGGCACACAACAACTTGCGACAGGAGACGGGCCGCTTTCTCCTCACACGTTGTCAAACTGCGGCTCCTGCGCCAATGTCCGCCTACGCCTCCTTTTTCCACCACCCCCCATCTCAGCCTCCACATGTTACTGCTCCATCTACAACCTGTGAAGGGCACAGCCGGTTTTTGTGTCACGCAGTTTACACCTGGCGTTGCTCGGAGAACGAAGTCAAACAGGGGTGGAACTCTCTGCTCATGCAGCAAGAAAAATCGATGTAGTTGGCTTGCTCCGTGGCTAAACTGCAAATCGGAACCATTGGTGACCGGACAAATGAGGAGGAACATGGTGTCCGCGCTGCACTGAGGAGGGATGGTCCAAGAAAACCCTGCATGGCCACGTGTTCAGTCTTTTTGTTCAAAGGGTTCCCTAAAGTCTTCCCCCCGACTTCAAAGTTTCTGAAAAACCGGGAAAAACTGGCATGCACTTCATCCTTTCCTACAAACCAGGAACACCCTCCTCGAGTTGCAGCAGCAAACGGTCTCCCCCAAAAACACCGATATGCGATGTTTTACCCTTTGGGAATTTCCAGCCTGCACATTTTGGGGCCCGACTGTATGAACAAGAAAGGCCATTAACAAATTTTTTGATGATCCAGGCACAGGATACTCCCCTGTGAAATTTTGATGTCCCCAGGGCAGTCATGGGGACCCCTGCCGTTTTTGACCCATTCGAGGGGCCGTTATTTGTCAGTACAGGAATACAGGATGAATAACTCATTCCATGCTTCGTCCTGGAACAAGCTGAAAAATCTGTCGGGGCAGGGGATGGGACGTGGCGACTCATCCGCGGAAAAATCACAGACTCTTTTGCATGACAGGTTTCCTTTCACATCTGTTTTAATGTCTCTCACTAGAACAGGAGGTGTGCTAACTCTCTCAATACAGCTCAGCTCAGAGAACAGTTCTTTTTATTCATACAAAAACATTTTTTAGCTGTACTTTAGAACATAGGTAGATAAGAAATTAAACAGCTCTTTTTAGTTAGACAGAGGACTTTTAAAGAAGATCTAGCGCGTAACAGCCGCAGGGGGGGGGGGAGGAGGGGGGGGGGGAGTGGGGGGTTAACACAACAGAAAGGAAGGCAGGCTTTTGGAGGAAGTGTATATTGTGCACCCAGCTTGCTTTAACCTGCATTAAATGGCTTTTTTTTTCCCCATTTTTTTGGCCAGCACACCTTGAAACCTGAGGTGAAATAGTACCTTTTTTTTGTGCACCCATTTTGTTCAAAAACCAACCTTTACTTACGAAATTTGCAGTAACTGATGTTGTATTTCTTGGTGAAAAACCCCACCTTTTATTTCCGTATAACTTTTAAATGGGGTGTTTTTCACTTTGCCGGCCCATTTTTGTTCAAAGACCCACCTTGTATTATATTAGGATACAGAAATTTGCTAGAAATTTGCGGGTGTATTTCATGGGGCAAAAACCCACCTTTTATTATCCATAAACATTTAAATATTTTATTTCATTTTGTGGGGCCCCCATTTTGTTCAAAAGCCCCTTGTATTTAAAAATTTTAATACGAAATTTTGTGGTAACTGCTGTTTTATTTCATGGTGCAAACCCGCCTTTCTTTCCGAAAAACTTTTAAATATTGTATTTTACTTTGTGGGGCCCCCCATTTTGTTCAAAGAGCCACCTTGTACTTAAATTTTGAATACAGAAATTTTGGGGTAATCTGTTGTATTTTTTTTGGTGCAAAACCCGCCCCTTTTTCTTTCCCTATAATTTTTAAAATAGCGTATTGCATTTGGTTCGCCCCATTTTTTTAAAATAGAAAATTGTACTTAAATTTGGATACGAAATTTTGTGTTACTCTTGGTGTTTTTTTCTTTGGTGCAAAAAACCCCCGTTTGTTACCCGAATAAGTTTTAAATAGCTGATTGCACGGGTGCGGCCCTAGTTTTTTATCAAATCCTTTTTTTACGACAATTCGATTTTCTAGTAACTGTTCTCGTTTGTATTGCTGCAAAAAACGTAATTTCTCATCCTTAACATTTGAATAGTTTTATTGCGTCGGGGAATCTCATTTGGCGCACTGTATTTAAATTTTTGTTAAAACTATCAATTCCCATCCCTTTGGGGGGTTTAAATCCCTGGAACTGAAGGAAGAACATGTTTATTTTTTCTTACGGTTCTTCCACCGACTGCATTTCAAGGTATTTGCAAAAACAATTCGTTTCTAATCCAGTTGGTGTAAAGGGAAATTAGAGGATTTAAGAATAGCTGTGATTTGCTTTCTTTCAAAAGAGCTTCAAAACTCTTCCATATTCTTAAATTTTTATCTTTTTTGAAAATGGAGCGAAATGCAGGTGGTAAGCGAGCAAAGGGGGGGTAGGACATGGGGTTAGAGGTACGAGAGAAGGTCTCCCTTCCCTGCTGGCGACAAACCAAGCCACGGTCGTCGGTTGCGGGCCCCCAGGCCGTCACGCTAGTCGGGGTGTGAATCTAGTAACAACAGCGTCGCCAATCTGTTCTTCAGTGGTTAATGCAACCCAAAAATCCAGCATATTACCCCCTCGTTCCCCCCCTTTTCCCCGGGCCCCAAAGCGTCATCATCACGTCTGTGGGTCATCGGGTTTTTTGGGTCATGCTGCAGTCCAGGACAGGGATAGTCAATGTCCCGTTCAAAATAAAATGGTGGTTCAAAGACTCCCCTTTTTTGCACTTTTTTTAAACTGGGGGCGCAGGTTTGGGCTTTAAAGCTGTGGCCTAGGACAGGTTAGTCAATGTCCCGTTCAACAAAAATGGGGGATGAAAGTCCTTTTTCCCCGGGACTTTTTTATTTTGGGGGTCATGAGGTTTGGGGCTCATGCTGTGGCCCAGGGGCGGTATAGTCAATGTCAGTTCAACTAAAATGGGGGTTCCAAAGGGCTCCTTTTTCTGCACTTTTTTTATCTTGGTTTAGACATTTAAGGGGCTGCGCGTTCCAGGACAGGGGAAAATCAATGTCCAGTTCAAGTAAAATGTGGTTCAAGTAATACTGCCTTCGTCACTTTTTTAATTTTGGGTCAAGAGTTTTAAAGGGGATGCTTGGGTACAAAAGAGAAGTGAAGGTCTTTGACTTTTTTTCTGGGCTTTTAAAAACCAAAAGTTTGCCTAAGAGTGCAGATACTTTTACGTTGTATTTAATTTTCCCCCCTTCTCCCCCGTTTGGGTGTAAGAATGAAGCTGTTGTTCCTCCCCATAGACTTTTTAATGGTCATCGGCATTATCATTATCGGCTACGGATTCGGATAAATTGCCGATAGACTATCGATCCCATGACGATGTTTACACAATCGCTATCAATAGTTAAGAAGGGTTTTCCTCTGGAAGTGAAACCTTTTTTTTTTATATTAAGGAAAAGTCCCTTGTCTTTGAGGAGTTTTACATAAAATAGCTTTTCTCCATACCTTTTATAGGGGCCATTTATATAAATTAATCATATCTCCCTGGAGCCCTCTCTTCTCAGGACTAAATAAGTTTAATTCTTTTAACCTCTCTTCCTTCACGTCACTTCCTGCTTCAGAAGAACAAGGGTTTATTGTGATTTGTTTTTTAATTGCCTTCAAAAAGGAAATCCACTTTCAAATCTTTGTGTTTTGGATGTTGCTGAAAATTACATGTGAATCAACGACAAAATCCTTAAGTGCCTATAAATGTTTAAATTAAATTAACAATGTACTTGCTTATATAACCCCCTGGGGCTTCTGTGGAGATGCCTCTCTGGTCTTCAGCGATGACCAGTTGTGTCAACACATGACCACGACAAACAATCACAGGCTGCAACTGTCACATCGGTCAACATATTACTGGAGTTAGTAATTCAACAGATGTACAATAAGAATGTATTTAAAATAAATGGGTGGGGCATGATGCTCCTGATGTCCTTTCTTGGCAAGTATGATGTAATATATGGATAGGCTAACTCCATGTACTTGTTAGCAGCTCTCTATTCTGGAAGGAGGTCTTGAGGGGAGAACCCTCCTTTTTGTCATTCATATTCTAATGATAATGTGGGATGGTGGAGCAGCCTCATTGTGTTTATTCAGTAAAATTGTATGTGTAATTAATGATTACAAACTGTCCTCCTGCATTCTGCTGTTTGGCCACAAGATGCCGCTATTTTGAAAGCATAACCTATGGGCGACATGTATGAACGGGCTTTTCGCCTGTTTTCTGGCGTATCCTGCACCTCTCCGGTCCAAATCCGCTGTTGGACGCAGAGATGCGTTGTTAGGCGCAGCGTTCGCCACTTTCAGATGCGCCTCGCATGAAGGGGCGTGCAATGGGCGTGGTGTGGGCACGGTGTGGGCGTTCCGGGGCGGGACGCGGCGCGCTCGAAAACTCCGAGGCATGTACGATCGCGGGTCGGCAAAGTGAGGCGCATCGCAGCGCTCGTCAGCTCCGACAGGCAGACCTGGCTCATTCTGGTCTAAATGATCCGGTGGAGGCAAAGTGAAGCGAGAACGGAACATGAGAGTAAACATGTAGAAGATCGCAACAGAAATCTCGGCTCTCAGCACCGTGCAGTATGATTCCAAGAAAATAGCCTTTATTAGGTGTAAAACATTATCAGAAAAAAAAGCTCAAATCTAATAAAAAAAAATAAATAATCACTTCCAAAAATGTAAACGGCGCTACATCAGGAATTAGGATATTGGGAAATTGCCGGGAAATACAGTAATTCAAATTCTGTAAGCTATTCTCTTTGGTCTGCAGAAACCAACCAATCAGAATAGGAGCGACAGTGAACCACTATATACAGTAAAAATGCAGAAAACAGCTGATTGGTTGAGCTAGCGGGGGCTTTGGCAATCCTGGCCAATCAGAATAGGACGACAGGGACCCATTATAAACCTAAGGAGAAATATTGACCATCAAAATCAAAGGGGGGACAGTTCAAAATACAGTAAAAATGCAGAAAACAGCTGATTGGTTGAACTAGCGGGGGCTTGGCTATCCTGGCCACTCAGAGTGCGAGCTATTTGTCCCATTGTAGTCAATGGAGAGATCGGGGCAGTGAAACCCTCGGCGCTCAGCGCCGTGCGGCATGGAGTATGATTAAAAGTCATTTTTTAAGTGTAAAATATTATCGAAAATAGAGCTCAAACATTCTATAAACAAAAATCAATCAAAACCCTAACAACAGTTTGTCGCTGAGCCCGGTGCACTAAGGAAAATTTGGGATATAGAAAATTCCATGAAAATACGTAATTCAAATTCTGTAAGCTCTTCTCTTGGTCGGCAAAAACCCCAAACCAATCGAAAGGAGCGACAGGGCCATTAAAACCCAAAGGAAAGTAGGGGACAAATCAAATGAAAAGGGGGACAGTTCAAAATACAGAAAAAAAGGCAGAAAAGAGGTTTGGGTTGAGCCCGGGTCAGATATGAATCACCAATCAAGTAGTGCATCTATTTTGAATGGAGAAAAAGGGCGCGATAGAAGGGCGCCCCAAAAGTTATTTCTGTCTAGGGGAAAATTCTGTATGTGATTGGTTTGGGGGAAGAGGGGCCGTCCAGTTTAGCCAAACGCGGTGAGCTACTTTTCCCTAGAGTTCATGGGGAAAAAAAAATGCAGGCGAGCTCTGTTTGTGATGGTAATTTTAAAAAAGGGGGGGTTTTTGGAACAATGGGGAGCGAGCGACGGGGTCTATGGGGTTTTCTAATACAACTTTTTTAAAAAAAGTCTGGCCCAAATCAAATGATAAAACCCCAATTTACCGATGTGTATATAAAATGAACAATAAATGGGGGTAAGAGAAAAAAAAATTTTAAAACCAATTTTAAATTTATTTTTATTTTTTTTTTTTTGTAACCCCCAATATTATTGTTCATTTTTATACAGACGGCCCAAATTCGGAGCTTATCATTTGATTTCGGCCATGAAGTTTTTTTATAGATTGCATTCGAAAACCCATAAGACGCGTTTGTCTCCCATTGGTCCAAAAAACGCGCCTCTTTTAAATTAGTCAATACAAACAGAGCTCGTTCTGCATTTCTTTTCCCCTAGAATTTATGAGAAGGTAGCCAGCCACTGATTGGCAAGGGGATGAGCCCTCTTCCCTCAACCAATCACAGTATAAATATTTCCCATAGACAAAATAACTTTTGGGGTCCCCTTCTATCCGCCCTTTTTTCTCCTTAAAAATAGCGCATTACATATATTGGGGATTCTATCTGCCGCCTGGGGCTCAACCCAAATCAGTTCTTTTCTCCCTTTTTTTTACTGTATTTTGAATGTCCCCTTGATTTTGATTGGCCATACTTCTCCAAAGGTTTAATGGTTCACGCCCGCTCCTATTTGTTTGGTTGGTTTTTGCCGACCAATGAGAAGAGCTTAAACAATTTGAATTTTACTGTATTTCCCAGCAATTCTTTTTATCCCAACCCCTTAGGTAGCCCGGGTCTGGCGACAAACGCTTTTTTAGGGATTTGATTGATTTTGTTTATAGAAGGTTTAGCTCTTTTTCAGTTAATATTTTACACTTAATAAAAATGATTTTTTTATTCATACTCCATGCCGCCGGCGCTGACGCCGAGATTTCATTGCCCCCGTCTCCATTGGACTACAATGGGCAAGTAGCTCGCGCTCTGATTGGCGGGGTTTTACCCAAGCCCCCACTAGTTCAACCAAATCAGCTGTTTTCTGCGTTTTTTTTCTGTATTTTTTAACTGTCCCCCCTTTGAATTTGTTGGTCCATTTCTCCCCTACTTATAATGGGTCACTGTCACTCCTATTTGATTGGCTGGTTTCTGCCGACCAAAGAGAATAGCTTACGAATTTTTAATTACTGTTTTTCCCGGCAATTTCCAACCTATTTTTCCCGATGTAGCGCCATTCTGATTTTTTTAAAGTGTTTTATTTATGTATTTTTTTAGTAGGTTTCTTTTTCAGAGAATGTTTTCACCTAAAAATCGGGTTTTTTATTCTTACTCCCTGGACATCTTTAAGAATTCTCGTGTTTTCCAGCCTGTCTCGAATCGGAATCATGTTGGCGCAGTCCCTTTTCGCCAAAATCCCGACTGCGCCCCAACACTGGGGAGGCGCGGTGAAAAATTTTTCCGCAGTAAAAAGCGCCCTCCTGGATGGGAACTTGACGCACCCCTGCACAGCGCCTAAGTCCCCAATGCGCCTCACAAAATGGCGGGGGGGCGGATTTACATGGGATGTATGAGCGTGCCCCCCCCGACATAAATAGGCGAAATTTCCCCGGGAAAACTGGCAAAAACAGCGCCCCGACTGGGAATTATACTGTCGCCCCATGTTTAAAGATGTAAAAATGTGATCCTTTTTGGGCATGTGACTGAGAGACGTGAAGCAGGCCATTTTAGGAGTAACGTTGGAACGAGAGATGACACAAGGGGGCACATCAACATGATTTTGCTTTGTTCTCCTGCCTCTGTGAATCCACTAACAGTGACCGGCTCCTGTTGGGAGAGGAGAGTTCTGCTGGCTGGCTTTATGCTGTTGATGAGGAATGCACAGAGACAGAATGGACTTTGTGCCAGGATCCAAAAGCAGAGAGGAGTGACCGTCATCTTGGATATTGGACTCCCGACAGAGAGGACCCTCATCCCGGAGCTGTGACTGTGAGCAACTCCAAGGTAGACCTGGATCGATAGTGTACATGCCAGCTTACCTGCAAACTATTACCAGGCTTGCCTGAAGTTTAGCTTAGTTAGACCCTGAGTCGGTGTCAGGCCATAAGTGATTATTCAGGAACAGTAGCTGATTCAGGCCATTGAAGAAAGCTGGACATTAGTTTAATGGTACTGGAACCTGTTCACCTGTTAAACTCTGATTGTTATCTATGTTTTGGGAATAGTGGGTATAATTAATCAGGTTGTAAGCTGTTGTGCTACACCGTGAGCACCACATACAATTGTTCCTGTTGTGTAAGGTATTAATAGGTAAATAACGGCTGGCCTTTAAGAGTCCATTGGTAGGTATCGTGTACATGGAGAACATACTTTTGCCGGCACGCTGTGTAGCACAGAGGCCTTGCTCACACTCTTGTGCACATGTTTTGGGAATTGTTGAGTATACTTTTTCATAAAGTTCAGTAAAGTACAAATTTTGTTGAACTGGTGTTGGAGTCGCTTCCTCGTCCATGACTTTGCTGTATACTGGGGAGCCCACCCCGGTACATCGTTTACAATAAAAACAAAAGACAAAAGATATGCAAAGAGTGCTCCATTGTGTGATATTGTCAGAATATATGTATCCAGCAAAAAGTGAAAACGGCTTATATATTCGTGCTTGTCATAACAACTAAAGGCACATAGAGATGAAGGAGTACCCACATACCCACAGTACCCACATACATTGATGCGTTTGTACGTATGCAAAGAATCCAAAATTAAGACATCTCTTTTCTAATAGTGCATACCACTGCAATATCCAAAATAGGTGATACCACAAGTTTAGTGCAGGGAAATCCAAATAAATGTATTTTCACGCATAAAGCATTTTGGAGCATGGAGATCCCTTCTTTAAACTGAAAAAAGAGTTTGAAGAAAGGGTCTCCATGCACTGAAATACATTCTGCTAGACAAGAAATTGTTTTAGGTTTCCCAATACCATATTTGTGGTATCGCCAATTTTGGATATTTGAGTGGTTTGAGCTATTGGATTGGAGAGCTCTACATTTTGGAATATCTGCATATTCTGTAAAGGGATGTTGTGATAAAACAGACCCTTTACCCTCTTGGAACAAATTACGGTGGCAGCACATTAAATGTATGATACAGGGATGGCATGGGTATTGGCTATTTGTTCCACCTGATACTCTTCTGTATGTTTATGTAATATGCCGTAATATGCAGTGCCGCTGCTCCCTGGGGTCCATCCGCCGCATCCGGTCCGTGAAGGCCCGGGCCCTGCATCCCTAGCGCTCAGAGACAGGACCCGAGAGTCGGGGACTAATGTCCCCGACTCCTGGGGCTGCGCGGTGTCAGCAGTGCCAAGCGCCGCTAGCCCTGGGGTCCCCTGATCCCCTGGCAGC
This sequence comes from Phyllomedusa bahiana, assembly GCA_025379985.1. Lineage (NCBI taxonomy): Eukaryota > Metazoa > Chordata > Amphibia > Anura > Hylidae > Phyllomedusa > Phyllomedusa bahiana. The sequence goes on along the minus strand of JAODAL010047115.1, from coordinate 5,920 downwards.
CTAAGCCGCTAGGCCCTTAAACCTGCCAAGCGCCGGCCCTAGTAAACGTACCCGCGGTGAGTACTCACCCCGCGCCGCCTATGCAGGGGGGTTTTAGTTCCGGCCGGGAGCGGGGGGAAAAGGGAAGGGCGTCTGTTTGTTTTTTTTAACTTCCTAAAGGGGGGCCTTGGCTACCCAAAGGGGGCCCATGACTACCTAATGGGGCCCTGGCTACCAAAGGGGGGCCCTGGCTACCTAAGGGGGCCCTGACTACCAAAGGGTGCCCCTGACTACCAAAGCGGGCCCTGACAACTAAAGGGGGGGGCCCCCAACTTAATGGGCCTGGATTAATGGAGCCCCTGGCCCTAAATGGGGCCCCTGGGTACCCAAAGGGGGTCCTTTACTACCTAAAGGGGGGCCTTTCTACCAAAGGGGGGGCCGACCCTAAAGGGGGCCCTGGCTACCTAATGAGGCCCCTGACTACCTAAGGGGGCCCGACTACCCAAAGGGGGGCCCCCAAATTTTTAAGGGGGGCCCGACTACCTAAATATAAAGGGGGCCCTGACTACCTACAAACAAAGGGGACCCTGACTCATGTACACTGTAAAGGGGCCCTGGCTTTCCGCACACAACTAAAGGGGCCCCGCTTCCCATCTAAAAGGAGACCCCCCAACTGCCTGACATACCTAAAGGAGGCCTTAACTGCCTGTATACTACCTAAAGGAGACCCTAACGGGCCTTTTAAAAACCCTTTAAAAGGGGGTCCAAACTGCCTTATACTATTTTAAAGGGGGAAGCCCTAACTGCCTGTAAAACACCAAGGGGGGGGCCCAAAAAACTGTTTTGCACCCTATAAAAAGGGGACCCAAACTCCCTTTACACCTTACTTAACTGGGGGAAACCACCACCTAAAAAGCCAACTAACGGGGACTAAACCAACACCTACCTACACCTCCTAACGGGGCTCCACCAACCAAAATTGTGGGCCAATAAAATTTGGGCCTAACGGGGCCTGTTTTTCCCTAACTGGGGGCTCCCTTACCTACCAAAACCCGGGGCTAGGTAAAAAGACCCGGAAAATTGGGGAAAACTAAGATATTTGTTTTAATTTTTCCGCAGGAAAAGATTTTGGGGTGCCGGGGAAACAAGTCACCCCAGGGCGGAAAGGAAAAGGGATGGAGAAAAAAAGGGGAATAATAACGACTCAAAAAGAGACGAAAACGACTCTCGGGTTTAAAACGTCCCATGAATCCCTGTTTTCTTTTTTTAAATTTTACTTCAAAAATTTGGATCTTTGCTGTATTAACTTAATGTTATTGACCTGAGCTGATGTCTGACCTCTATGGGGTTTCTCTAAATGGCGGGTTTGTGGGTTATGCCAAGCTGGTGCTGCCCACAAATTAGTCCCCCTATATCGGGGTGTTGTGGGGTTATCCCTTTAGCTGGTGCCCTGATCCCCTATTTTTAGTCCTCTAAGGGCGGTTTGGGTTAGGTTATACCTGAGCGGGTGTCTGCCACTATTGGGGTTTCTCAATATGGGGGGTGTTTGGGTTAAAATACCTAGCGGTGTCGACCACTAGGGGTGGTCTCTATATGGGGGTGTTTGGGGGGTTTTATACCAGAGCTGGTTTCCCTGACCCTATGGGGCCCTCCATATGGCAAATTTGTGGGTTTATATCGGGTGGGGGGAATAGGTTCACCTATATGTGTCCCTGTTTTGTAAGAGGAGGGAACACCTGACCCTGTGATAGGAGTTACACTTCTATTTTTTTGCCCGGTGTAAATTTTAAAAAGGTGGTGGGGCCCGTGCCCAAAGGAAACATGGAGGGGAAAATTGAAAGTGGACCGGTGGGAGGAAAAGGAATTGAGCTATTTTAGCCCTGTGCCCTTATAAATATGTTAGACGACAAATGTGGACCATTTGATATTGTACAAACCAAACAGTTCTGTTTTGCACACTGTATTATTTTGGGAAAAAAATGGGCCTTTTTATGTCCGAGAGGCCTTAATATTTTCATGTACATAGGGGGGCCCCCCAAGATCAACTCCCCTGTTTGGGCCCCCGAAAACCCAAGGGGCCGACACTGGGATAGAAATGATCCCCTTTGGGCTTCAATATTTTTCCCCAGGCGCTCTCTATCCCCCTTCTCACAAAACTTTTCCAAATGTCCCCTTTCTACATAGACTACTTTCTATGACCCCTAAACTGCCTTCTGTTCCGTAGCAGGAAACTGAGTATTGATTGCTCAGCTTCTGTTTCCGCACTGCACTGATTATAAGTGTAGAGAAGGTTGTCATACAGTTCTCACTATAATTGGGAAAAGAGCTTCTTCAGAACTGTGCCTCATCAGGAGAACTCAGTATGAGCAGGGGGCATTTTATGGTATGCAACCATGCTGCCACTCTAAGCAAGGGAAACGGTGGTATCCAGAGTACTTTTTGTTATTTTTTACAAATGACTGTTAGTTTTAAGTTTCTGAGGAGCTGAAAAAACCCTTCAAAAAACCCTTTTTAATTCTACAAATTTGAAACGCTCCCTGCCCATTTTACAAGTAATATCCATTGGGAAAAAAGCCATAATGGTTTTCCCTTTATTACTACTTTATTTACAGACCAGTATAGGACATGACTAGTGTTTTTGTACCGTGAAAGAAAAAAAGTTAAAAAAGTAAAAATAGTGTTTTTATAAGTAAAATTTAAAAAAATTAGATATTTTAGCAGACACACAGAGGAAATCATTTGTCACATCTGGAAGAAAATAACTTCTCAAAAGGAAGGAAAAAAATTAATTAACAACATCAATTGTTTCTTCCTGCACCAAGGTGTTCTCAGTTCCACCAGATTTGGACTGGTTAAAATTAATAGACCCATACAATTTAGCAGAGTCTTTAGCAGCGAAGGCTTTCCTCCTGTAGAGTTCACCTTTCCACATGGATATCATTAATAATACTGACAACACAACACCACCGAGAGTTAGAAGGCATAGTCCAGCAATCACACACCTATCCAAATGTGCACCAATAATTGCATTTTTCTTTTCTATTTTTTCCATTTCTCTTGCACTGATGGAACTTGGATCTGACCTATTGTCTCTTGGGAATAAGTATGAAATAATAACGAGAAGAATCCCTGTGATAAGGAATGTTACTGCACTGATAAAGCCATAGTCTACAGACTTCCCGGAAGCTTCTGAGGTGGCTTCATCATCAGACATAATAGACACTTCTTGAATGGTATCTTGTTGGATTTCTCTCTCCGAATTGGGATGTTGAGGTCTGTGGCCATTCTTCAATGGAGCATGGATCCCATGTTCTATGTTCACGTTCTCATCAACATAAGTAAAAGATGTTTCCAGTTCCTCAACGCAGCATACCTTTCTTCTTTCTTTTCCATGTTCTTCTTGGGATAGTTTAGGACATGATACTTCATCAGACGTCGCCAATGATATGGATCATACGATTGGTGACAAAGCGGGGCAACAGTGGTTTTCTTTAGAAATAGGCTTTGGGGTTTTTTTGACATTATAGGCCCAGTCCACATTGTTGCACTCATCAAGCCTTTGTGGTTGACCGTTAATGTGAAGGAGCTCCATGCAAGCTAGAAATTTCTCTACAGATCATAGAAGTCTTTTTCCATGACTCTTGAAGATCTGTTGAAAAAGAAATTAAAAAATGAATAAATGATAGAAAAGCCAAGACCTATCATTCACAAAATTTTTTTAAACTTTTCTTGTACTTTGGGAAACTTGGTTTATAGACCAACTAGATTATTCACAGAACCATGCAAGGGGCAGGAAAGTAAGGAACTAAGGGCCTCTGTGCAAAAACAGTGTGCGATTCCTCCTTTTCACCAACATAGTCACAATCACAATTTCTCATAAGCAAAAAATATGGCTGTTATCTTTCTGGAAAATACATAGTTTTAATTTTCACTGCATTGATAGGTAATATCATTGGTGGTCTAGGACAGTAAGTGATTGACATTCAATAATAGCACTCATGGTGGGCTAGGGCAATGAAGGAGTTCATTTATTTTATTACTTCATATTGCACCTTTATATTCCATAGTGCTGCAATTGTCATCAATTAAATTGGTCACTGTCCCCATTGGGACTCACAATCTAAATTCCAAATGAAAATACCTGAATGTTTTTCGGATAGTGGGGGAAACCAGAGTTCCCAGAGGAAACTTATACAGACATGAGGAGAACATACAAACACAGATGTTATCCTTGGTGGGATTTTAATCCAGGACCCCAGCACCGCAAGGCATCAGTTCTAAATGGGTTAGTTATAGCATCCCTGGTGGCCTAGGGTAGTAAAGAAATTAAAAATAACTAAGATAGTGAACTAGTTAACTCCTTGTTAAAAAGATGTTCATTTATTGTACTAAGGGATGCAAGAACCCTTCTTCCTGTTCCTCCATCTGTGGCTTTAGATTGCTCAGATACACAGATGATGCATCAGCTGTCTATCAGTTAAAGAACAGTGCAATCACATGAACTCTCTGACTGACTGGCAAATGCAGTGTTTGTAAGGAGTGTTAAGCGGGAGGTAGCAACTAGAAGCAGAATACAGCAATCCCCATGGCCCTCTGCTTCCTCTGGGCCCATGTGCTGCTGAACAGACTACACTGGCTATATACTCATACCAATACTACGTAATGATGAAGATGCAAGCTTATATAGTTGTAATGTTACATAGGCTCCATGCAACATTGCATGCCTTTGCTACAAAACTTTATACAGTGATATGTTGATAGCGTATTGAGTACATCATTGTAAAACCAAAAAAAAGTCTGTTGTGCTTCTGAAGGCTGAAGTATGATGACAATCAATATCAGCTGTAGTATTTGCTAAAAAAAAGAAATGTTAAGACTCTTACTACAACAGAAGTTAACAGATTATGGTATAAATTCATTTAAACGCCAAATTCCTATTTAATAAGATGTTTAGTAAAGGAGCTATTAAAACACTAAACATCAGGAAGGCCAAATCTTACCAGCTAAGAGATGACCTGAATAGTATAAACTGGGACAAACCCTAAAATGTAAAATAACAAACTAATAGGCATTTTCCCTCAATGATACTGTGAAAAATATAAACCGAAACTGGAGAGATCCGATTGTTTTGGTTGGTGGTTAAATAAAACTTTAAAAAATATATATCAGGTTATTTGGATAAGATTTTAGAAATGGAACACTGATCATAGGATTATTCAGATGTTATATTTGGAGTCAGGAAGGAATTTTTCCTCTTATATGGGAAAATTGGCTTCTGCCTGAAAAGGGTTTTTGCCTTCCTCTGGATCAACACTGTAGTGTTATAGGTTGGACTCGATGGATCTGTGTCTTTTTCCAGCCTTATCTACTCTGTTATTATGTAACACCCCAGTATCAACTATTTAATGTAAAGTAGCTTTTACTGACCTGAATGTTGCGCATTTTGTTATGAAGATAAAAAGTGCATTGTTTCTAGGCACCTCCAAACCAAGATCCAGGTAACTACTAATAATAAATGTTATTCAATCACAGGCCTGGATAAGCTTTTATTCTCAGGACAGATATTCTATGCATGAGACAAGCTACATGCAATTCATTTGAGTGATAAAATTCAAAGAAAATGCACAAGTCCAAGGACAAAAGTGGCAGGTTTTTTAAAACTTTTAAAAAGTATTAACAGGGCCCTAATAAAAACAAGCTGGGGCACACTGACATGTTGCATATAATAAGAATGGTATCTTTTTAACATAATTTGTTAACACTTATTTCATGTACCTTATTCATCTTAATATAACAATCAATGTCCGTTTTGGCATTCCTGCTCTCAAGCGATTGTCCTATCTTAACGGCATCATGAATTTTTTAATGTTGTCTAGAATAGCATTAATATTTATTTAGGAAACTTATCGCATGAGCAATGGCTTATACATTTGTTTTTCCA
>JAODAL010047114.1:0-30248 GCA_025379985.1 Phyllomedusa bahiana | reverse complement strand
CAATTTAATTATTTCTCTCTGTACTAAAACCAGACCCAAGTTATATTCTGGTAACAGCTGACGTGACATCCTTATATTCCAACATTATTCATGATCGAGGAATAAACTGCATAAAGAATATATTAGATCAACATACAAATTATTCAGAAATTAAAAAAGAATTTCTGATAGATGGCCTTAAATTAATATTGGACAGTAATTATTTGTATTACCATAGCACCATCTATAGGCAAGTAAAGGGAACTGCAATGGGGACAAAGGTAGCCCCCCAATATGCCTACCTGTTCATGGGGGTCTTTGAAAAAAAAAAAAATTACATTTACCACTAAAGATAGGATGGAATCCATAGAATTTTCGGACCTAAATATTTCTCTGAAAGAAGGCAAACTATCTACAGCTACACATTTTAAAGCTGTAGACAGCAACTCCTATATCAATTTTAGTAGTGCGCACCACCGCCCGTGGTTGACAAACATCCCCTACGGGCAATTTAAAAGACTAAGGAAAAACTGCTCAGATACTATTACGTTTCAAAACCAATCTGAATTTTTGAAAAGAAGATTCCAGGAAAAACGTTATCCGAATAAATTACTCGAGGACGCAATTAAGAAAACATCTAAACTAACTCAAGAAGAATGTCTAAGCAGTAAAAAGAAAACTATAGAAACAGAATTTAACCCAAAAATTAAATTTTCCTTAATGACCCGGTACAATACCTCAAATAATCTAATAAAAGGTATTCTAAAAAAATATTGGTACCTTATCAAGAAGGATCCATTCCTTGGTCCTATGACACCAAAAGTACCGGGGTTAATTTAAAGGAGAGCACCTAACTTAAAAAACTTGATAGCTCCAAGTAGAATTAATGCCCATCAAAAGTTTGATTAATACATCTTCTAATGTAAAAGAAGTTTTCCCTGTAAGCATCAAAATGTTTGGGTATGGTGACATAATTTGTAAAACAAAACACAATTGGGTCCACAAAATTCCAATGCTATTTTTCCAATTAAATCCCATATTACATGTAAAACCTAATTTGTTATCTATGTCCTGGAATGCACGTGTCAGTTGCAATATGTAGGCAGGACTACCTGTCCCCTACACATTAGACTTAATGGCCATCGAGCCTGTGTAAAAAGGGGGGACGTGCAACAGAGTATAGCACGCCACTGCAAAAGAAAAAAAATAATCAAGACTTTTCAGTTTTTAAAAATCACACCGGTGGAATTAATATCAGAGGTCAGCCTAACAGATTTCAAACCCTGAAAAACGAGAAATGTTCTGGGATATATAGATTCCGAACGTTATATCCTCGGGGTTTAAATGAGGCATCTGAACTTATACGTTAATTTTTATTGTCTTATTTTTTAATTATACATTCTAGAGGGGCATCACTACGAGGGGTATGCCGTATAGGCACTCTCAATAAGGAAATACGGGCGTAATACGTCCCTTCTCCTTTACCATATTTGAATAGTTCCCTTTAAAAAGGAAATCCAAGTATAAAACAACTCTATTTATCGTATTTTTAATAAGTACGGAAGGGAAATTCGTGCGAAATTACGCTCCTGTGTCCCTCCTACCTAATATGGTTAAATGAAAACTTTTTGAACGGGCACACACCCAAAGAAAATCATTTAGAAGAATCAGATTTCATCAATAATATTTTGTGATAAAACCTCATTAATAAAGAAAGTTTATGTAACACAAAGAAACAGACACTCCATTAGGCACTTTAGCACTTTATTTAAGGTAAATCACACATAGTTTAAACCCTGGACAAATAAGAAATTTTAGCAAGAATTTTTTTTTCTTTGAACATATGCTAAATATACACCAACTCATAATGTATGCCTAAAATATGTTTTGTAAGAAATATATTAACACAACATGTTTGAACTTGAAAATTTGTTCTGGGTCTTAAATGTACGCACACAATGTTCACACACGAATAATGTCAGATTTAAATATCCTGCAACAGGCACTTTATTAGGCACTTAAACACGTCATTGAAGGTAAATCCTTTATAGATCAAAGTTGACAATATTAAGAAATTTTAGTAATTTTTTTCTCTTTTAAATATATATCAAATATACACGAATGTATGCCAAAAATAAGTTTTGGGTTTTTTTATATAAAAAATATATTAACACACTATGTTTGATATTTTGAATTAGGAAACTCTGCTCTGGATCTTAAATGTATGCACGGGTTGTTGATACATGAATAATGTCAGATTTAAATACCTTGCAAATTAGCAGCCTGTCCCTTTTAATCTTGTTTCCACTATGTTTGATGTAACTTGATTGACAGTTTTTCCTGCCACTCGAACCCCATTGTTCCATGATTGATTGCATAAAAACTGAGACATTTTTTATATATCATACTGCCTCTGATGAAGCGCCTGTGAAAGACGGTGCGAAACGCGTTAGGCTTTTAAGTTTGTTTTAATCAAGCGAAGAATAAACCCTTTGCTTTTTTAGACAGTAAACAGTTTTCCTTCACCAAAACCTCTGGCGTCTGAGTCCACGTGCGCCGGGATCCGCCAATTTGTTTTACTGAATATAAAAGCACAAACAGGCTTATTTAACCCTTGGATATTAAATGCGCTCCAGAAATGCCCAGATGGAATTAAAATGTATATGGGGCAGAATTAGACCCACCCTGGACGTGAATTACAATACCCCACGAACTGAATGACGGAAGAGGAGCAGTCTCTGATAAAAGCAGTGACACCTCCCCAAATCGCTGTTAAAAGCAATTTCCTTTGTGTGAGATCTCTACTGCTGCTGCAGCGGCCAGACGCTTATGTCACGGCACAATGAGAGCAGTGTGAGGAGCGAGCATGGCGTCCATGCTTAAAGTGCTGTGACGTCACAGAAGCCCGCTGGTCTCTGGTTGGCTTGATGTCTGCACATGTCATTTAGGGTCTTCCTTTCTTCCTCCCAGAGTTCTCTTTCCCATGTCACGCCATGTGCTTGCGGTGATTTTAGCAATACAAAACACACTTTGTTCCCGCGAATTACCCCAAACTTCTATTTTGTGCAGAACCGAAGTTTTTCCTACAATTCTAAATGAATTCCAAATAATGTCAGAAATATAGGAAATTAGGGTGTCATCAGGATAAATTTGGCAGTACTACCGTAAGGGGCCCTAATTAAATTTTATAAAAAGGGGCCTGCTGATATGGTGAAAGCTAGGAACTGGTAATGGTTGGGGGATGGCAGATTCTTCAGCTATACGGGGTCTTTAAATTACTAAAGACAGCCCTGTACGGTATGGGGATTTATTTATCATATACTTCAAGCAAGATGAAATAACAAGAGATAAACAATACATTACTATGTAAACTTTGATAGTGAGAAATATGAAATCGCGTCAAGTTCATGTTCCAAAAAAGGCAATCATATATCTCCTATGTTATTGGAGATATTTCTGGTCAATTGTGTGACAAATCCATTTTCTCATTCATGTTTATATGCTTAGATGGTTTCAATTAAAATATTTGGACAAAAATCTCATTATAGAAATAATTATGATTAAAATTTTATCAAATGATGTAATATAGAAGTTGGTGTTTAATAATCAGTAATAAACCTGTTATTGCATTGCCTCAGAAGTTTATTAAAGAGCACCTGTGAAATGTCCTGATAAATCTTTCTTTTGCAGTAAACACTTGTGTTCCAATTTAAATAATAATCCTGGAGCATCATTTCATATAACTCTGGTCCTCCATTATTTCCTCTTGATATTTCTGACTAAATAGTTTACCGGTTGTTACCATTCACATCCTTTATTGGTAACACCCAGTTGACAAGTTAGTAATACATTTGTAGGAGCAATAACAGAAGACTCAAGCAACAAAGAGAAGGAAAAAAAAACACTCCAAAACTGTTACTTCATGATAAACACAGGTAATTACTGAAATAGACATATCAGCTGAGACCAACGTTTATCTCTAGGCAAATTTATCTCCAAGTCAAAGGACATTTAAGGTGCAAAGAGGGACAGAAGGATTTGGGTTTATGTAGGACTGTCCGTCCAAAAGAGAAACACTTGGGGAGACATGTATGGAACTAGGTGCATCAAAGTTCATTTTCTCATCTATTTTTTCAGTGTATAAAGTCCTGAATGTATGAAAGTTGTTTTTGTGCATTCGTAAACGGTGTCTAAAGTTCATTGCATCTCGCCTGTGTGTCTGGCGCATTACGGAACTTAGGTGCATAAGTAAAAGTAATTAGAATAGCATGTCAGTGAATAGAAACTATTGTACTGACCTTGCTTGGTGGACCACAGATCCCAGCAAGACGTGTGTTGTGTTGGCTCTTGCTGTATGTAGAATAGAGGGTGAGAGCAGCAGGGTGAGACACATAAAAATTAAAATGACAATAAAGTAACACTTTGTATTTTTCAAGTAAGTGAATGAATATTCTCCAAACAGGAGTGCAGAAAAGCATTCCAATGTGTCAAAAATCACCAGTAAAAAAAAGAAATTTTCTTTCAATGCAGTTCAGCTCATACTTATGTGGTCCATAGACCTTGCTAAGTAGGTTCACATAGGCATAAATATAGAAAATGTTAAACGTGTTGTCCAGTCGAAAAAAAATCCTTTGCAAAAAATATCTGTGCCAAATTAGGCACCTTCGTAATATACTGTACTTTAAATTACATTTTCTGTGAGCTTTCCTGGAGTTTGACAGTAATGACAGAAGGCTCAGTAGTTCTATGTCGAGCCCAGGAGACATGGTAAAAAAGTGATTTGGCTTTTTTCAGGGTAGCCTTGTGAGGCAGGAAACAGGGTTAGCAAGGAGACTGAGGATGAAGGAAGATACATAAACCACAGCAAAGTACAGAACAAAAGGAAACAACTTTTAAACAGGAATGCTACTTCTTGGCTTCAAAGACAGACAGCTACTTTAGGTAAATTCATGCAACTGAAAAATACTTATTCTCAGTGTTTCCAGTAGAAAAACATTTAAAACTGAAAGAAAGCAGAATTTAAATTCTAGACTGGAGTCCTTAATGACTCAATCCTTGAGCAAGCGGTAACATCTTAAATGGTGCCAGTTTGGAGGTATTATGCAGTAACATTGGAATGTAAGCATGACCCACTGTACAGGGACAAATGGTGTAACAATTGTATTGCCAGTTAAAGCAGGATAACAACAGATTCTTCCTTCTCCCCATCAAGGAAAATACATTATTACAATTAGGCATCATAAAATGATATTTATATTTCATATTAATCCCCTGATGAACTCTTTGAAACCTGTTGGGAGAAATACGGCAGAATTTTTTTTATTAAAATTGATAGGAAAATACTTGAGACAAATAGGTGCAGTCAACATTAACTGGGGCTCCACTTTTTGGGAAGATAAGTACACTTTTATAGAAAGAAATGAGGGACACTTTGAGGGATAGTGTACATCTATTCAATTTCTTCCTCTTTAGAAAGCAGTTGGAATAATTCTGGAAAACCTTGATGAAACTGAAGAAATAGGCAAGGAATTCAACATGGCCCTATTCATGTCTATAATGCATCTGACTATTATAGTGAAGGGAATAATTATTTGGTCCTTTGCTGATTTTGTAAGTTTGTCCACTGACAAAGACATGAACAGTCTATAATTTTAAGGGTAGGTTAATTTTAACATTGAGAGACAGAATATCCAAAATAAAATCCAGAAAATCACAATGTATAAATAATATAAATGTATTTGCATTTTGCAGTAAAAAATAACTATTTTGATCCCTCTGGCAAACAAAGATTAATAGTTTGTGGCAAAACCATTGTTGGCAAGCACAGTAGTCAAATGTTTTTATAGTTGATGATGAGATTTGCACACATGTCAAGAGAAATTTTGGTCCACTCCTCTATGCAGATCATCTCTAAATCATTAAGATTTTGAGGCTGTCACTTGGCAACTCAGAGCTTCAACTCCCTTCATAAGTTTTCTATGGGATTAAGGTCTGGAGACTGGCTAGGCCACTCCATGACCTTAATGTCCTTCTTTTTAAGCCACTCCTTTGTTGCCTTGGCTGCATATTTTTGGTCATTGTCTTGCTGGAAGACCCAGCCACGACCCATTTTTAATGTCCTGGCGGAGGGAAGGAGGTTGTCACTCAGGAATTTGCACTACATGGCTCCATCCATTCTTCCATTAATGCAGTGAAGTAGGCCTGTGGCCAGTGTTCTTTGGGTCATGGGCTGCATTTCTCTTGCTCCAAACGCTTCAAGCCGAGTTAATGCCAAAGTCCTCAATTTTTGTCTCATCTGACGACAGCAACTTCTCCAAATCACTCACAGAATCATCCTGGTGTTCATTGACAAACTTCAGATGGGCTGCACGTGTGCCATCTTGAGCAGGGGGACCTGTGGGCACTGCAGGATTTTAAACCATTACGTTGTAATGTGTTACCAATGGTTTTCTTTGTGACTGGGGTCCCAGCTGCCTTGAGATCATTAACAAATTCCCCCTGTGTAGTTTTAGGCTGATCTCTCACCTTCCTCATGATCAAGGATACACCTTGAGGTGAGATTTTGCATGGTGTCCCAGATCGATGTCAATTGACAGTCGTTTTGTATTTCTTCCATTTTCTTACTATTTCAGCAACAGTTGTCTCCTTCTCACCCAGTGTCTTACTTATTGTTTTGTATGCCATTCCAGCTTTGTGCAGATCTATGATCTTGTCCCTGACATCCTTAGAAAGCTCTTTGGTCTTGCCCATGTTCTAGAGGTTAAGGTCTGACTGGTTGAGTCTGTGGACAGGAGTCTTTTATAAAGGTGACTATTTAAGACAGCTGTCTTTAAGGCAGGTAACGAGTTGATTAGGAGCGTCTAACTGGTCTGTAGGAGCCAGAATGCTTAAAAATTGGTAGGGGATTAAATACTTATTTCTCTCAGTAAAATGCAAATAAATTTATATAATTTATACAATGTAATTTTCTGGAATTTATTTTGGACATTCTATCGCTCAGTGTTAAAATTAACCTACCCTTAGAATTATAGACTGTTCATATCTTTGTCAGTGGGTGAACTTACACAATCAGCAAGGGATCAAATATTTTTTTCCTTCACTGTATATCCGTTTATTTTGATGGTTTGCTGTTCCTTTTGCTGTCCTTGGTTTTTACGTCTATATTGTGGCATTGTTCCAAAGTGCACCGTGGTATTGTACTTTTCTACTGCGGAATATTTTAATTTTTATAAAAAGTTACATTTTAAAAGGAGTTTTCTGGTGCAGCAGTGATATATGTAGTTTTTGTAACTCCTAAGGTGATTCCATTGTTCTGTGAGCATAGCACAGGGATATATTATAGATTTCAATGGCACATGACCTGGAACTAGCCAATAGCAATGCAGCAATATGTTTTTATATGTGTTGGATGTAATAGTTATTATGGTAGCAGGAAACAACCCATAGAGCTTACTTACTGTACTGTAATGCAACAACACAGTGTGCGTACATCTTCAAAATCACAAGAGTGAGAATAGCAAACAATCTGGAGTCTCGATCTTACTGAGAGGAAGGAAAACCAAAAATTCATAGTCAGGAATAGAAATACCTTCAGAATGTCTTGGACTGTGTACTGTATGTATATGGCAAGTTTTAGAGCCCATTAGCACAAGTGGAGTTGTTTCACACTTAGGGCCAAGTATGAAAACTGTCTAGGTCTAAAAACTCACTTTGTTGCCAAAGCAACCAATCAGAGCGCCCATTTCATTCTTCCAGAGCACTATATGATTGGTTGCTATGGGCAACAAAGTGAGTTTTTAGACCTAGACAGTTTTCATACTTGGCCCTAAGTTCTGGAGAGTTAGCAAATGGGCAGCTATTTGTAATAAGGTCCTTTAATGCTGAGATACAGAAAGTTTTTCCCATAAAGTTCCAGGAAGTTTAGATATGGAAAGTTCTATAGAGCTGAGATATAAGGAGCTTTGTTTTTTTTTGTTTATATTTCAAGTGGACAATTGGCATCTGCCTCGTGGGGTTTTTGCCTTCCTCTGGATCAACCCTGTAGAGTTATAGGTTGGACTTGGTGAATCTGTGTTTTTTTCAACCTTATCTACTATGTTACTAAGTTGCAAGGAAGGTGACATATGGTGAGCTGCATCTCTTGAACTTCTAGGAGATATTGAAATATTTTGGCTGGTTTCCCCCAGAGTTACATGAAGCTGAAGTATGGGGAGTTACTTTTTATAGAGTTCCAGTTAGGAGTTGTTTAGGTCATCAGTCTGTTCTTTCCTGTCTAACATTTATTGCTCTAGCATTGTACTGTGCAGGTGGTGCTACACCACGTATGGCCATTTAAACCTGTTTGCCCTTCCCCTAGGCCATTAGTTAGCTATTTTACTTTAAGATATAGTATGTCTATGTTGATTTCAAGGCATTTTTTATAGCATGTCATATTCCTTTAATTACTAGACTTGTGAAAAATACATCATACAATTTAATAAATCTTACCCTGACATCTGGGAACTTTTCTACAGATATGTAGGCTTGCTGTAGCACAATTGGAATTGAAATAAAACCCTTCAACTGCTAGCACATTTGTAAACTGTCATATTTTGTCACTTTGCAGATGTATGGCATCAGCAACCGTCTACTTAAAATGCAGACTTTTACCACAGTACATTGCACTTTCAACATTGTCGTATAATCATGAGAACAATGTCTTTCAAATTTACTCTATTTATTAAATCTGTAATTTTAGACTGCTACACATATCTGTCTATATATCAGTTATTTATGGCTGCAGATTTGTAATTGATGCATTTCAATAAAAAAGGAGATTTTAATACACATTTACTATTCTGTCAGTTTCTTCCTGGAACATTTTTTAGCTTCAGGATATTGTGATCATTTTGTAAATTAAAAAAGCATTAACGTGAAAAGTAATCACATATTTTAAATATGTTTTCTTGTTTAATTATAACTCCCAGTATCCACTAATGTGAAGACTTAAAATGTTCAACAGTCTGAAATGGTCTTCTTGGTTAGGTGTTGCTATCAAACAATTATGTATGCACATCTTAAAGCAAAGGCTCAGTTGTGAGTTCAAAAATAATATTTACCTGTAGGTGATAGCTCAGTAACTCCTTTAGGTTAGAGTTGTAGTCTTGTGACCACAACTTAACTTCAGTCCCTTAAAGAGATTCGAGGCAATATGGGATACACTTTTTGTGTCATCATTGAATCAGGCTGTGGCATTACCCTTTGCATGTTGAAGCTCTGTCTCTTTAAACGAGCTGATGTGTAGAAACAGCACAGTCTCACCAGTAGGTCAATGCAAGGACAATCGATTTCTACCATAACAATGGCAAAAAATTATAAATTGGGGGTTGTCCGTAATTTACTGGTATGGGAAAAAAAGACAGTAGGAAAATAAGTATTTGATACACTGGCGATTTTGCAAGTTTTTCCACCTACAAACAATGGAGAAATCTGTTATTTTTATTGTAGGTACACTTCAACTGTAAGATACAGAATTTAAGAAAAATACAGAAAATCACATTGTGTGATTTTTAAATAATTGATTTGCATTATATTGCATGAAATAAGTATGTAATCACCTAAAAACCATCCAATTTTCTGGCTCTTACAGACCAGTTAAAATACAAATTTAAATTTAAATTTAAAAATTATACAATGTGATTTTCAGAATTTTATTTAGATTCTGTATCTCATAGTTGAGATGTAACTATGATAACAATTACAGACCTCTCCATTCTTTTTAGGTGAGAAAACTTGTGAAATCACCAGTGTATCAAATACTTAAATTTTCCCCCACTGTTAGAAGAGAAAATTACCTAACTTTTAAAATTCAAATTTTTTAAACCCTTAAAGGGGATGTTTTCCCAGTGAATTAGAACGAATGCAATCCACTCTTTGTCAGGCAAAACAACTTCTCAGTTCAAGAATTTTAAATAATAATTGTTATAATCAGACTCTTTACCCTTTGCTTGTTTTTCTGCTTTCCATACTAGCAAAGAGAATGTTTGTTCATACGTCCTAGAACTGCAAAAGTCTTTAGACTCAGGTCAGTCTATTTTATGGCAAATGGTTTTCTTTAAAAGGTTGTGCAGCTACATGTAAAGTAGTTTTAATGTATTTTAAATTGTAATTTATGATGTTTACAAATTTTCATTTCCTGGACATCCCTCTAATGCCCCGGGCATGGAAATTGAGCCCCCAACTGGTGAAAAAGTCTCAAAGATGCATTAGACTTTGATGTCGGGGCGATGGCTAGTTTTGGCAAGCCACATTTATACACATCACTGACACAGAAAGGGGGGAAAAAATTTAAATCCTTTTCCTTTCAGAACAAATTAAAAAGGGAGTTTGAAAAAAAATGCTCTTTGAGGTAATTTTTTATGATGGTAGCCAAACAATGTAGAAAATTTAAAAAATACAATTTCAAATACATTTAAACCACTCTTTATTATTCTTAGGAAAGTTTGTTTATTTGTATAACTGACCTCTTTAGGTCTTATGGGTGAATACTGTGTCTTCTTAGACCAGATGCCTATGAGGAGTCAATCAATGTTTACTATTACTTTCTGTAAAAATTTTGGGTTCAGCGTTTTTGGGATCTTATTTTTAAAACGGGGGTTTTGTTTTCCCCCCCCCCCCCCCATACATTCCATCATGCGGGGACACTTTTTTAAAAAGCTAAATTTGGGTTTGAAAAAACCCTAATTTAAACTCTTTTGTTATTGTTATTAATGCTGTTTACTTTGACAATTATTCTCCCATGATGACTTTCGTGATGTTCATTTTTGACATTTTACACTTAAAACATTTTTGAAAGCGGCAGTTTGTCCCTCAAAAAATAAAGCCCTTACACAGCTCTGTATACAAAAAAGTTATTTCCTCAAAAGTTAGAAATCCCAAAAATATTGTTTTCCCAAAATTAAAAAATATTTTTTTTTTAAAAGTTCTATAATATAAGAAACAGTATAATTTGGATTTTGCTGTTATCGTAATCGGCCTAAAAGTAACATGTTATGTATACTGCACAATGAGCGTTGTTAAAAATAAAAAAAAACAATACAAGGACTACAGTATTTTCTTCACCCTGCCTCAGAAAAAATTTACAGACAATCAAAAAATCATTTCCCCCCCAAAAATTGTAACAATGAAAATTTCAACTCATCCTCCAAAAAAACAAGCCCCTACGCAGCTCCGTACATATAAAATAAAAAAAAGTTATGGCTCTAAGACTATGATGATGCAAAATGTGTTTTCTTTATTAAATAAAGTTTTTTTTTATTTGCAAAAGCAAAAAAAACATAAAAAAAATAAAAATTTGGAAAAGCTGTTTGTATCGCCCGCGAGAAAAGTTACAGAATTTATACCCCATGGTGACCGCTGTAAAAATAAAGAACAATCAGGATTTCTGTACTTTGCTCATCCTACCTCCTAAGGAGTCATGTGAACCCCAAAATGGTACCAATGAAAATGTCACAAATCCGCAAAAAACAGTCTTATTAGTTCGTTTACAAAAAATAAAAAAAAGTTTTGGCTCTCAGAATATGATGATATAAAACCGCATTTTCTTTTAACAAACACATTTCTATTGTGTAAAAGTAATAAAACATAAAATCTATATAAAAATTGATAATAAAGTTATTGTGTCAATGGCAAAACTGTGTTTTCTTTTTTTTTTGCCGTTTTCCAGGGCCATTGCTAAAAAAAAAAAGGAAAACCCCCTAGGCCCAAAATGACGATACACCCTGGAGTGCTTAAATCCAAAAATGGGTGATTCTCCCAAGGTTTCACCTGATCTATACTTTTGGGGGCTTTCAAAAGCAACATGCACCCAACAAAAAGCATTTCAAAAGCCAAAAAAGTGTACCCCCTATCATTTCTGCCAGCGCCCAAACAAAGTTTACCACAAATTTGGGTATGTGAACTTGAAAGAAATTGCGTAACAAATTTTGGGTTGCTTTTTTCCAGGATTCCTTGTGAAAATTGAACAATTTTAATTTAAAATCATTTTAAAAGGAAAAATGGAATTTTTTTTTTTCAAACCGAACTCTAAAAAAAAAATTTTGAAACACCCCTGAAGTCAATAATCAAAAATTTTTAAAGGGGTTGTTTTTCAAAAATTTTTTTAATATTATGTTTTAATATATTTCTTAAGGGGTATAGTTTCTCAAATAAGGTCTTTATTAATATTATGTTTTAACACCTTAGGATGTCTGCAAACCTGAAATAGTGCCTGAAAAGCCAAGAAAAAAACATCCCCCAAAAAATTGTGGTATTGATCTTGCATTCCCCGGTCACATCTACTGTGTTCCAGTGAATAATGGATGAAAATTGAAAATCTTCCAAAAAAGTTAAATTATGAAACTTTGCCTCCACGTTGCCTTAATTTCTGAGAAACACCTAGATGCTGTTTTTCATACTTTAAGGGGTGCAGTTACTTAGATGAAGTTATTTATGGGGGTATCTAAAATACAGGCCACTCAAAGCTACATCAGAATTGGACTGGCTTCTAATAAAATCTATGTTGCACATTTTCTTGAAAATGTGAAAAATTACTACTAAATTTATAAGCTCCATAATGTCGTAAAACAAAATAAAAAGACAGTTAAAAAATTATGCCAATGTACAGTAGACATATGATAGATGCTAGTTATAAAATATTTTGTGTGGTATAACCATTTGTCTTATGCGCAGAAATCTTTGAACTTTGAAAATGGCAATTTTTTTCTAAATTTTCCTGGCATTTTGATATTTCATTATAAATAAACAAGGATTGTATGGAAAAAAAAAAGGAACTACCAACTTAAAGCACAATGTGTCACGAAAATTTAGATATAATATAGATATGATATCAAAAAGTTATTCTTACATAAAGTGACACATTTTGAAAAGGGTCAGGAAGGTCAAAACTGGCTTGGTCGGTGTAGTGCTAGTGACATTTGGGACTATTTGATGTCATAATCTCCTTTTTTTTGTATCTTAAGATAATTATTTCCATTTTTGTATCTTGAGCTATAATTATACAGGCTTGCATACCTCTGTTTATTTCTCAAGCCTGCATACTTGAGCTGGCATAATTTAAGATCTTACAGGGCCCATAGTCTGGTTTAGGAGTGATTTTGTATGCATTACATTAGACTTGAGATCTGTCCCCTCCATGGTACAGGATGAGGTAATACAAAAGACCTCTGTGCTCTAAGCTCACACAATACGTAGGTTTTGTCTGCCACTTTTTTGTTTAAGACATTAAGCATTTTATCATAATTGGTTGATTTCAATGTTAAATAAAATTGTGTTATATCCTGATTGACTGTCTTTCTTTAAAACCATATCCAGAACCTGTATTGATAAAATGTGGCAAAACACAATTTGTTGATAAGGATGGGATACAGCACAAGGCTTAAAAGTCCATTTTTATCAAAATTCTGACCTTAAAATAAAATTTTTATCAAAATTCCAATAATCTGGAATTTTAAGGTCTTTGTCCAATAACCCAGAACATAGTGTGGAACTGCATAAAACATCTCTATTTTTCAGAAATGTTAGTTCTAGCTGCTGTAGAGGGTTTGGTGGTTGGGGGCTGAGTCATGCCATAGTTTTCCGTTAGACTGATCAAGGGTGTAGCTAGGACATAATGGGGCAGATTTATCAAGGCATTTGCGCCAGACAGTTCTAACCTGTGCCAGATCAACACTATGATAAATGTGGCGGATTATAAGACTGTTTATTCTCAGTTTACTATTGATAAATCTGCCCCATTGTTTTCTGAGTTTTGGAAGGGGGAAACAATGCGGATCCACTACCTTCATGGGTGCTTAGATATAGACCCTTGGTATCCATAACCCGTAAGTGCAACAAATATGCTGCTCCACAGTGTTTGTCTATCCCCTATCAATTAGATGTGGGTTTAGATTTGTACTATTCTACTGAGCAAAAGTCTGCAGTAAGTGAAGAGTGGATTTGTGTGCAAATGCTACAGAAGGAGACCCTAAAGCAGGAGACATGTGAATAGGAGTTGCTGGTTGCTACAGTGCAGCTGACTGTCTTATAGACCTGATTTGGTGATTTTGAGAAACATAATGGGGAATTGAGTGATCAAATTTCCAAGTATTTAGTCCATGCTGTACAAACACACAGATGGAGATAACTTCTAGATGAGAGAAGTACGTACCGAGTTAGACCCTTGATACAGGGGAGTAAATGGTATGCAGCAAGGGAGTGGTCAGCACCATCCTCAGAAGAGGAGATGGAAACAAAGAAGTGTATTAAAGACACAGGACAAATAGCTATATCCGTTTTGTTTTAGGAAAATAGCAATCCTGCAAATAAGAGACACTGTAATTGCTAAGACCCAGGTCTCTGTATCTCGCATGGTATATCTAGAGAAACACATGCAGTGTATACATATGAGAAGTGATTTTATGTGAACAATGGACCATTCACAGATAAGCAGTGTGAAAGCTTTATTGCCTCTAAATTGATGTGTAGAGTCTGATGTCTACGATCTCTGGAGTAAATATCTTAGATGCGTTCAGCTCAGTGTCAAATATTGTCATAAGTTTGTATTCTCAAACCATCTGTATCTCTGGGGTTTGAAGTGGCCTTTTAATTTGTTCTTTTATTGTGTTTTGGGCTGCAAAAATGTTTAAGCCACAGGAAAATGTGTTGTTTTTGAGTGTGTGGCATTTATTTATTTTTTTATTTTGTCCTGTCTCTACTAGTGATGAGCGATTACGTCGACTATCGTCATCGAGTCGATAGTCGATATCGTCAATTATCAAGACAATTTCCGATAGTCGATAATAGATTATCGCCGATGACACAAACACTACCATGTACTCTACTTAAGCACGATGTATAGGTGTAGAGAACCCTTGATATAATGAAATGAAGTTCTGGGTATACCAATACAATTTAAACCAAAACAACTACAGGTATAACACCTAGAAAAAAGATACATAAAACATAACTTTTAATCAGAATGAATAAGAGTTGGGAAAGAAAACGAAAAAACGCCCTCAAATATACCCTATCAAAGACCTGTCTGCCTCAAACTGCAATTTTTCCCTGATTTTTTGTCCTTTGCTCCATTCATTTAGCAAATTGTTCAATTTACTAAATATTGTATATTTATTCATCATCAGTATTAATATGTGGTATGGTGTGCCATAGTGCTCCTTATTTATATGTATCTTCTTCTAGTATTTTTTCATTTATCATCTATATTTGAAATTCATCTTTGTATGTTAAAGATTATTTTTGCTTTATTTAAATTCAGTATCAACAAGCCATATTTTGGTACGTTATTATAGCTATGAACACCTACGTTATCTATTGAGTACCTCATTGGACCTTCAGTGTGGGACCTTTTACTTGGTCCATTACTAACATTCATCTGGTTAGTTGCACATAAGTATCCTGCTCTATGGGCTTGTTTTTATATCTATAGTACACTATAAAGCGCCTTTGTACTGCCACAATGTGTTTTTTTTTTTTTTTTTTTCTTCTATTTTAGGTTCAGTATTAATAAGCCATATTTCGGTATTAGCATACACGTTGTATATTACCTATTAGAACTCTATAGTATCTTATAGGATTCTTAGTTTGGATCTTTTATATGGTTTATCACAAATATACAAACTGTTTAGCTGCATAAAAAAAATTTTCTCTATAGGCTCGTTTTTTTACAATTATAAAATACTGCTTAGCGCCTTCACTGCCATTTTGTATGTTTATTTTCTGTTATTCAAGCCTCGGCTCAGTCTGCGATATTGCAGTCATTATATGTGCCGTCGGCGCTGCTGAGCATGCGCCGGGTGACAGCGACATTGCATCTTGGTCTATGTAGTTTATTTAACTGTTTGTTTCTTCCTCCCCGCTACTGTACATGCACGAGGCATTTTCCGGTATTGTATGCCGGACCTTGTAGTTCTAACACCTTTGAAACATTTCTTTTTTTTTTTTTTTTTTTTTTTTTGGGCGTTTGCATACAGGGCTCTGTGGTAGTCAAGGGTGCTAACGGCTGATACTAATTGGGTCTAATTTGCCTGGCTATATATGTGGCTTGTGATTCACTGAATTTGTTACTGCTTGGACCTGTCTCAGTAATCAGATAGCGGGGATCTGTACATGACTTATCCTGGACCCCGTCCTCTATCTTACCAGCCCTGTTTTCCATCATTAAGGGACGTGAGTTATATTTATTGCATACATCTTGTTGATTTTTTCTTAGATGTTCCGTATTGTTGTTATCAACTGCAATTTTTCCCTGATGAACCCCAGTATCTAGGGGGGAAACGCGTTGGAATATTGGAATATTTATGCGTTATTGATTATCTTCCTATGACGCATCATCAATTCATAGTATTTTTGAACATCAAACGTATATTGTCTGTTGTATTGTTATTTATCACAGCACTTTTTTTGTTTGTGCACTCCATTTGTGGTATATGTGTTTTTCTTTCTTTCTTTTTTTCATTTAGATGTAGCTAGGGACAGGGTTAGTTTAGGTTCCAGTGTGGGGGCGCCCTTATTGGGGCGATTTCCCCATTTTTGAGGCAGACAGGTCTTTGATAGGGTATATTTGAGGGCGTTTTTCGTTTTCTTTCCCAACTCTTATTCATTCTGATTAAAAGTAATGTTTTATGTATCTTTTTTCTAGGTGTTATACCTGTAGTTGTTTTGGTATTATCGCCGATGACCATTAATGTCTATGGGGGAGGAACAACACCTTCATTCTTACACCCAAACAGGGCTGGAGAAGCTAGAATTAACATCCACAACAGTCAAATGGATATGTGCTACATCTTAGGCAAATAATCTCCAAAAAATTGGGAATCTCGCAAGAGAACAGAGAGTGACTTTTGATCACTATATTTACTATTTTGCCGTAGGCAAACTTAAACTCTATCAGTTCTCTATCTGTAAAACACTAAAACGTAACTTTTATTATATATGACTCTTAACCTCTATACACACTATTTAAAATCCTGATCTCTCACCTCATCATTTAACCCTTTTTGCTTCTGAAAGAGGGAATACCTCCCTTTCTATTATCAAGTCTGGTAGAGCACCACCTACTAACAGGAGAGCCTTATATCTATAGCAAATTACTAACTCCAGTAAGGGATCGCAAGCCTACCACCTGGGCATTCATCCCCAATCTCATGGACACTGAACAAATAAGGCCTCCTTGTGACACCCCTGCAGCAGGTGACACTTGTAGACAGAGGTGAGAAATCACAATTTAAAACGTCATATCGGACCTCTAAGCCTTGATGAAGCCAGGTTAACATGGCGAAACATGTCGGCGAGGTCAGATATGACGTTTTAAATTGTGATTTCTCACCTCTGTCTACAAGTGTCAGCTGCTGCAGGGATGTCACAAGGGGGCCTTATTTGTTCTTTGTCCATGAGATTGGGGACGAATGCCCAGGTGGTAGGCTTGGGATCCCTTACTGGAGTTAGTAATTTGCTATAGATATAAGGCTCTCCTGTTAATAGATGGTGCCCACCAACTTGATAATAGAAAGGGAGGTATTCCATCTTTCAGAAGCAAAAAGGGTTTAAGGATGAGGTGAGAGTTCTGGTTTTTAAATAGTGTGTATAGTGGTTAAGAAGTTATATATAAATAAAAGTTCAGTTTTAGTGTTGTTACAGATAGAGGAATGGATAGGCAGTTTAGTTGGCCTACAGCAAATGTAAATTTAACATCTTAGGCAACTCACTTAGGTTATAAAAGTACAGAAAAAAAAGTCCAGGACATTCCCTATCCTGTCTATTTACCATAGCATGACCCTTAGCCTGCATGACCACAAATGTTAAAAAGTGCCAGAAGGGCAGTATGATTTGAACAGATCATTTTATTGAATGGACTCGTTGCTATCACCCTGGGGGTTCCTGGAACGCAGCACACCCTTCAACCTATCTGACCCACGATTAAAAAAGTGCGGAAAAAGGCGTGCTTTTAACCACCATTTTAGTTGAACTGGGACATAGACTATAATGTTCTGTACCACAGATATGACCATTAATCTGTTGACCCACCAGATTTTAAAAAGTGCTCAGAAAAAGGAGTCTTTAACCACCATTTTAGTTGAACTGCAACATTGTTAAAAAAAATAACTTATCCTGTCTGTACCACAGTTTGACATTAAACCTGTCTGACCCCAAGATTTAAAGTGCCAGAAGAAAAAGGAGTCTTTCAACCACCATTTTAGTTGAACTGGATATTGACTAAACTGTCCGGGGCCACCAAGGCATGAGCCCCAAACCGGCATGACCCCACATTAAAAGTGCGGAAAAAGGAGTAAGTCTTTTCAACCACCATTTTAGTTTCACTGGACCATTTGACTTTACCTGTCCTGGCGCCACAGCATGAGCCCAATCCTGCTGACCCCCACATTTAAAATGGCCGGAAAAGAGTCTTTCAACCACCATTTTAGTTTCACTGGACATTGACTATACGTCCTGGGACCACAGCATGAGCCCCAAACTGCAGACCCCCCAGTTTAAAAGTTTGCGGAAAAAAAGGAGTCTTTCAACCACCATTTTAGTTTCAGCCTGGACTTTGGCTATACCTGTCCTGGGCACAGCATGACGCCCAAACTGACATGACCACCACATTAAAAGTGATGGAAAACGGAGTCTTTGAACCACCTTATAGTTGGAACTGGACATTGAATTTCCTTGTTCATGGCGCCACACCATGACACCTTAAAACCTGGCATGACACAGATTAAAAAGTTGCCGGAAAAAGGAAGTCTTTTGAACCACCATTTTAGTTGAACTGGAATAGGACTATACCTGTTCTGTACACAGATATGGCCATTAAACCTGTATGACCCACAGTTTAAAAAGTGCCGGAAAAAGGAGTCTTTCAACTCCTTTTTAGTTTCACTGGACATTGACTGTACCTGTCTGGTAACCTACATCTGTTCAAGTATTCCTGTACCTCCCCTAGTACAAGCTCAGAGGAATATTTGTATCAGCATATTTTGTACATGCCAGTTTTTTTAGTAGTTTAAGTCTAGGAAAACACATTTTTAAAAATAGGGATGGAATCCACCCCACGTCTTTGTTTTTTTTTTTTTTAATTGTATTAATGGGTTGTCTACTGCAGGGATTGCTAGCTATCTTAATGGATCTTGCAAAAACAACATGTCTTTTTGCAATTGTGTCCATTAACATTGTCCTACCTATTCCTGTTTCTGACAGAACCCACCCTTGAGCCACTCTTGACAATGTGAAGAAAACATGTCTGTTAGAAACCACATTTTTTATAATAGGCCTGTCGTATAGCTGCATTTCACAGCACATGCCCCAAAAAATTCTAAACATGACCTTGAGCATTTTGACAATTTGTGAAGAACAATGTCTGTTAGAAACAACATTTTTTTTTATAAATAGGACCTGCGTATTTGCTGATTTCAAAGCAGAATGACCAAAAAATTATAATAAATGACATCTCAGCGACTGTTTGTTAAAAATTGTGGTTGAGGGAGGAATGCCACTTAGAAGCCACATTTCTGTTCCAAAAGACCATGTTATAGATGTTTCTCCAGCACCATGTCCCCAAAAATTTATAAAAATGACTTCTCAGCACTGTTAAAATTGTGAGGGAGAAATGCACTTAGAAGCCATATTCTGTTCAAAGGACAATATTTATAGCTGTATCTCACTGCAACAGACCCCAAAACCCCCTGACAATGCAAAAAATTCTAAAGATGATAGTGAGTAAATGGAATTCGGTTTTTGTAATGAAACTTGGTGTCTTTTACAGTCTTCTCACAGCAAAAACCAGCAAAATGAACTGTTGGGAAAAGAGAATAAAAATTGCGAAGAAATGATCTATTTTAAAAAAAGTCTTGCAAGAGGACATTTCTGTTTGAAGAGGAATGTGAAGTAGACCGGGCATTAATCGGTGACCTCGGATTGAGGCCACAAACATCATCAGCGTTCCATGCTGATTCATCTTGATGAAGTCAAACGTCCACATTATCTGCTGAGAAAGCCGGATGCGTTTGGTCTGTAATGACTCCTCCCAGCTGTTGATGAAGGTCCGCTCATATACTGACGTGGCTGTGGCAGGACAAACCTTATGCGCGTGCGAGGCAAGCTGGGCCATCTAATCCATTTTGGATACCCAGATGTCAATTGGGTCAGGAACACATCCAAAAACTTCGGTGTTGAACGCAGTAGCCGCTGCACCAAGATTAAGCTGACTGGTTTTCTGTGTGTGTATGTGTGCCCTGCATTACATTGCGTTGTGGTGAGGAGGTAAATAAAGATTGACTGAGTCACCAATTAGGCTTCTGCCAATTGCCTGCTGATGCTTTTCCGTCGGCTACTGGCACTCTACTGTTGTCTCGTCGCTGACGTTGTTCCACCATGTCATTTTGGAAGAACGTGAAGCTGGACGAAACAGATGTCTCCAGTTGATCAATCAGCAAGGTCTATTTCTGCATATTATACTTTCTATTTGGGTGGGTGGGAAGGTAAAAGTGCTGAGTTTTGATTTGTCACGGGGATCCAGGGAGGGTGGCAACCCGTAACTGTTGTTCATTTTGGTGGCCTTAATGCGATGGATCATGTTGGAAGGAAATGGAGCATGTAAAAGATGGGCCTTGATTTGCCCAGCCTCTGGGTCGAGGGGCAATAGCAAAATGATCTCCTCATCTTCCTCCTCCGATTCAAATTCACGTCACCTCTTTCCTAGGCAGGGACGTCGGTAACGTCGGTTGTCTAGGAATACCTTCCTCCTCCTCCGCTTCTCCGGAACAGCTTCAACACAGCCCGTACATTGCCTCAGGATATGCACCGGGCTGAGCTGAGGCGCGGCCTTGCACTAGGCCCTGGACCCGAACCATGCAAAGGAAGGACTATGATAAATTGTGAAACTGTCGGGCCTGTGGATTCGACAGAGAGAAAGGCTCCGTGTCGCATATGTGTCCGGTCTTCCTCCTCCGCATGGGGCCTGATGTTTCAGAGTGGTCCAACGATCGTTCCAGAAATAAGATCACCACAATGCTTCATGTGACAAGGGCATTGTAAGCATGACCATTTTGGTGGCTTCGTCCAAAAATGACAAGGATGGTACAGAGTCTTTCTCAACCTCCACTCTCGGTGGCTCAACACCCTGAGGTACCGCATCGTGCTAGTCAAGGCCATGTGCCACTTCGTATGCGTATGGCATTGCGCTGCTGCCTCAATCGCTGGAGCATTGTGACGGGTGGGATGAAATTCCAGCATGTTGCCACTATCAAAAATGTGACAGTTGACGGGGTGGAGAGCTGACGCTGCAACGCAGCCAGCCGGGAGAGCAAGGATGCGAACGGCGGAAGTGACGAACCAGACCTGAGCTTCTCAGCTGGCAGTCCAGACCGGGTAGGGTAGCGCTTTAGAAATTTCTGGACGACAAGGTTCATGACATGTGCCAGGCTATGGGATGTGCTCAGGCCTACCGATTTATTAAAGGGCGGCAAGCGATTTTGGAAGTTATCGCACACACCTTTTGCTGGCAACAAGGTTTTTGTCAACCAGCCAGGTCGGTCTCGTTGCGGAGAGCCATCCACCAGCTCCTCTGACTGTGTGTGGACGGTCTCCAAGACAGATCAAATAACCCGGACTGGATTCTCGGGCAGTGAGTGCCACAGTGGACTTGGGGGAAAGAACCCTGCACCATCCCTGCTGGTTTTGAAGAGATGGCTGTTGCACCGAAGCCGGAGAGCCACGTCACCACCAGAGGACAGCCAACAGCTCCACCCAGTAAGATTGTCACAGAGCTTAGCGGCCTTGGCCGTGACTTATTAGTCCTGGTGTCGGTGTTCAGGATGGACCAGATGGACATAGATGGTGTGGTGTTACTCAGGCGATATGGTGGAGGCTGAAGCGGAGGCTGATCCTGATCAGACTTCTGAGAGACATGGGCAAGTGAGGAACGTTGGTAGTGGAGGAGGAGGAGGAGGGCGTGAGACAGGGGTTGTGACATGTGGTTGGAGCGGCATCAGTGTGGACTGTTTTGCAGTGGTTGCCACATTTCCACTCATGTTCGTTTGCAGGTGACTTTGACATGGTTGGTGGGTGGTTAAAACCTAAGATTCTTGCCTCTACTGTTGCATTTACGGGCAAAAGGCGGGCATATGACATGTGGGTGACATAAAGGCTTGCTCGGATAAATGGCCTAAGGCCTTGACAGGTCCTGGACCTTTTCGACTGAGATAAGCAAGGAGCGGTGTTTCGCTGATGTGGCTGGCGAATCATCTCAGTGGACTTCTGGACCGCCTCTCCCTTTTTTTGAGGCGGGTACCCGTACTGACACTACCCCATCGTTCTTCCTCCCTTCTCCAGTGATGAAGCGCTCGCAAGCAAATTCTGCTGAAAAGACCTCGTTGAATGGCTATGTGCATCTCCATCATCAACACACGGATGCTGGTCCCGCTCCTGAACATTCTGCATCCAGGAGCTAGCGGGCTACAAGCAAGAGGCACTGCAAGGCGTTGCCGAACTGCCCGGGATATTTTGCCGATTTGACCGCTTCCTTTCCTCCTCTGATTAGCATCAGTAATGGGCCTCTTGATCTTTTATCATTGCCTTTGACCCAAACCGCATTTTGCATCAAAGGAGGTCTTCGAAAATGGATTTTCCACAGTGGTGGGGACACGAGTTGACATTAGGCTGCTTCATGTGGACGGATGATGGTGATGCTGATGGCGACATTTGTGGGCCGTGACTTGGGAGGGACAAAGAGGTAAGACTGCTGGATTGCAGGTTACATTTACCATTGAAGAACGATGGCGACTCTGTCGTTACTGAGATTAACTGGCCTGACCCGGCGGATGACAGGCCTGACGGTCCTGGCAACCTGACGATCCACTGGATGCGTGTGTTGTCGCCTGCTTGGAAGAAGCACTTCTCTCGTGCCTCTGCCCATTGTCTACACCCCTCTTTGCTCGCTTTACCACCTGCATTTCGCTCCATGTTCAGAAAGATAAAATTTAAGAAAGTATGGAAGAGTTGTGACAAGTCTCTTTTGAGGCAATTCTCAGCTACTTTAATCCCTTCTAAATTTCTACAGCCTACTAGGGATTAGAAACTGACTGTTTCTAGTGAATAATGTGAAATGCGGTCTGGTGGAGGAAGCAACGTAAGACCAAAATCAACAGGTGTTCTTCTTTCACTCTAGGGATTTTCATCTGATCCAGTAGGACTAGGAATTTATAGTTTTCAACAAACTATCATATAAGTGCGCTATCTGGCGCAAAATTGGAGGTTCCAACGAGCGCAATAAAACTATTCAGATGTTTTTGTGCAGCTATGGCAAACGAGAATAAGTTTGCTAGAAAATGTTCTATCAAATTCTCGGACAACGTGGGCTTACTTTGAAAAAAATCTAGCGGCGCACACATACAATACAGCTATTTAAAAGTTATAAAGATAACAACGGTGGTTTTTGCTCAATGAAATAAAACCAACAGTAAACTACAAAATGTATGTATTCAAATATAAAAGTACAGGTGGCTTTTGAACAATACTGGCCGACCAAGTACAATACAGCTATTTAAAAGTTTACAGATAACTAACGGCTGGATTTTGCACCACTAATACACCACAGAGAACTACAAAATTTATGTAATTCAAATTTATGTACCAAGGTGGCTTTTGAACAAAAACTGGGCCGTTAACTACGTGCTATTAATGTATCTTAAAAGTCAATACGGATAACAAGAAGGTCGGTTTTTTGCACCATAGAAATACACCAACAGTTACTTCAAAATGTTTGTATCCAATTTAAGTACAAGTGTGGCCTCTTTGCAACAACTTGGCCGCACCACGTGCTATATAGCTATTTAAAAGTTTTATACGGGATATAAAAAAGTGGGTTTTGCACCACTGAATACACCAAAACAGTTACTACTAAATTTTTTGTATCCAATTTTAGTAAAAGTTGGTTCTTTGAAAAAAATACTGGCCGCACAAGTGACAATACAGCTATCTAATTGTTACACAGATGAGAAGTTGCGTTTTTTTGCAGCCAATGACACACGGACAGTTACTAGAAAATTTCTGTATCAAAATTTGCTTTTAACTTGCTATTGAAAAAATACTGTGGCGCACCAAAGTGCAATACAGCTATTTAATAGTTACACGGATGAGAAATTGCGTTTTTTGCAGCAATGAAAAACGAGAAAAGTTACTCAAAATTTTCTGTATTAAAATTGGCGTACAAGGTGGCTATTTGAAAAAAACTGGGAGCACAAAATAAAAGGTAACAATATCAACCTCAGGTGCGAGGTGTGCTGGCCAAAAAGTGGTAAAAAAAATGCCATTTCAATGCAGGTTCAATGCCCGAGTTGGGCTGCAATTATGCACCATCCTTTCCAAAGCCTATCTGTCTGTCCGTCCGTCCGTCGTCGCCCCCCCCCCCACCATCCCACGGCATGGACAGCGCTAGGTTCTTCTTTAAAATTCTCTGTCTAACTAAATAAGAATTGAAATTCTCTATCTCCTAAATTTTAATGTTCAAAGCTATAAGCATAGTTGTCTGTATGAATAAAGATAAGACTGTGTTTGAGCTGAGCTGTATTGAGAGACACGCAGTAGATGGTCTTGCTTCTAATGTTAGACACTGAAAGACTGTTGCTGAACAGGAAACGTTTGTTCGATGCATAACCGAGTGTCATGTGATTTTTACTGCTATGACAACCATACAACATCACAGTCATGAGTTCGCTCACCCAGCTCACCTGCATATTGTCTCAGCTGTTTGCTTGCCGCCAAAATGAAGGATACGCTGAAAATGGCGCATTAGTGAATAGATTATCTGTAAGATTGACACTAAAATATCGCGTGATCGGAAATTTCGATATCGCCTAAAAATCGTGCCAATTTTCAACTTGTCGATTATATTGTCATCCCTAGTGCCAGGCAAAGGATGTGCTTAAATCTAATGATCTTAAAGGCAGCAAGGAGATTGCTCTGTTGTCGCATACCACCTTGTCTAGAGCCAGGTTCTTAGCATCCAGCCACTGGACGGTTATGAGTGCGCACATGAGTCGTCCACAGCTCTTGACCTGTGTGTTGACGGTCTCCAAGACAGGTTAATTTGAAAACGGCCTGGTTTCTCTAGAGATGGGCGAATTTCTCGAAATTCGGTTCACTCACTTCGCCGAATTTCCCGACAAAAAATAACTTTGTTCCGTATTTTTTTTTTATTTTTCTTCGGGATGAATCAGTTTAAAAATCAGCTATTTCAGCATGCACAGGAGCCTGCAGGTGCGTTAGTAAGGTGTGCCTTGTTAAATATGCAGAGGGAGACTTGGTTTTGGTCTTATACAAGGTTGTGTTTTAGTATGGACACGCACATGACATGCCGCCGCTCTTAGAATCGCTTACTATAAAATTCCTGGGCACTTAGAGGGGAAAACTGACCAAAAATGAAGGGGAATGTAGCTGATAAAGTAGTGGCAGGACAGCTGGAAAAAAAACATGCTGAGGGCTCAGATGGAACATCAGTACAGAGTGTGGAGGTGACGGCAGCAGCCACTGCAGCATGAGGTTAGAGAGTGGCACAATGATATTCTGGAGGTGGCAAAACAGGAATAGGCCACAGGTGGCATCAATGACACTGTTGTTTAGGTCACGGGCAGCAGCCACAGCAGCAGATGAGGTCAGACAGTGGCACAATCCAATTTTGGAGGGGGCAAAAACAGGAGTATCCCACAGAGTTACAATGACAGAGAGTGGAGGTGACGCGGCGCGAGAGGTCAGACAGTGGCACAATAAAATTTTTGGAGGTGGCAAAAACTGGAATGGCCACAGAGTGCCAATGACAGAGAGTGGGGGTCACGGCACCCAAGAGAAGTCAGACAGTGGCACAATGCATTCTGGGGTGGAAAAAAACAGGAATGGGCCCACAGAGTGGCACAATGAACAGTGTCTGGGTCCGGCAGCAACAGCAGCAGAAGGGGGCAGACATGGACATACTTTCTGGGGGTGGCAAAAACAGGAGGGGCCCACGAGTGGCACAATGACAGAAGGGGGGGTGATGGCAGCCAGATGAGTAGAGAGTGCACAATGAACATGTGGAGGTCACGGCGCAGCCACAACACAGCTGGGGTCAGACAGGGCACAATGACAGATGTGGGGGGGGGGGCAATACCAGTCCCTGGAAAAGAGGTTGGGCGAGGGAGAAACTGTGAGCAGATGTGGGGCAAAGGCGGGTGGGGGCATCAAATAGTGGCTGGGCAGGAGTTTAAACCCCAGACTCATTTCTCACAGTTTGGGTGAGGCGTCAGGTGATGTAGTTGAGAAAGGGCATTGGTAGTGGAAATCGGCCGACCCACCCCGGGGTTTCATCTTGACAAAGGAGTGTTCCACTTTCCCGTGGAAAAGGGGGTTTCCTTGGGAAAACGATGGCCCCGCCGCACTGAAACCCATTTGATGCACACTATGGCCAAGCAGGCAGCTTCTCCACTAAAAATCGGCAAGTTGCGGCCAACATCCATTTTGGGCTCCCAGTATCCGCGGATCTTCTAACTGGGGTGGAGAGTGTGCCCCAAGTGGCCACCACCTGTTGGTTCAGGGTCTGCTCCGGCCGACTGCTGCGTGGCACTCCCCTCCTCAAGGGGGGTGGGGGAAGGCTATCAGTGACTCCAGACTTAGGTTGCTTTGATGGAGCTGGTATGCTCGACCCCCCCCCTTTCCCCCAGCAGCGCGGCAGTGTAGTGAGCTTTTGAAGAAAACCCGGTCAGCCCTGTCAGGGGAGGGACAATGGGCACATGGAAACGGCCAACTGAACGGAGGATTTCCCCTATGTATTTGGTTTTTTCCCCCTCTCAAAGTGGAAAAAGGACCCTTTTTGGCCGGTAGCGAGGGTCCTTTGGGTGAGAGCAGAAGTCATCCTCTCCCGGATGTACTATTCAGCTTCACTACCAGGAAAATCAGAATGCTCGGGCCATTTTGAAAGTGACTCCGGGGGGCCCCCTGCCTCCATCCCCATGTTACTGCCCGGTGCTTGCGGGTCATCTGCCTGTTTCCCCATCTCCCATCTACCCCCCTCCAGCTGCTTCTGCCCCTCCTCTCTTGTCCGGGGTAGAAACCATCATTTATAGAAATGCTTTGCCCCCAATGTCCTCCTCCCCATTTAAATCCCCACCAATCATGTGGCCGCGAATTGTCGCCAGTCTCCATCTCCTGCCCAGACGATTTT
Source organism: Phyllomedusa bahiana (assembly GCA_025379985.1). Taxonomy (NCBI): domain Eukaryota; kingdom Metazoa; phylum Chordata; class Amphibia; order Anura; family Hylidae; genus Phyllomedusa; species Phyllomedusa bahiana. The sequence continues at coordinate 3,046 of JAODAL010047114.1, read as the reverse complement.
CAGCATCTGTTCCGGACATGAAGCAGGGGAATGCGTTATTCATCCTAGTCCAGACGACGAAAAAACGTGGCCCCCGAATGGCCTCAAAAAACGGCAGGTGTACGCATGAGTGCCACTGGCTGACATCAAATTTAACCGGGGGGAGTTCCTGTCCCCTGGTCATCAAAAAATCATTAAGGGCCTTTCTCTGTTTACAGTCGGTCCAACATGTCAGGCGGGAAATTCCAACGGTGGAAAATCGTATATCAGAGTGTTTTGGGGGGGGCCGTTCTTGCTGCAACTCGAGGGGGGTTTTTTTTTTGGGCTTTGTGGGAATGGATGAGTAAAAAGCACAGTTTCCGGGCCATTTCAAAACCTTCGAAATCGGTGGGACTTCAGGAACCTTTTACAACCGATTGAACACGCCACCATGCGGGCGCATGGACCATCCCTCCCCGGTGCAGCGCGACACATTTCCTCCCTTGTCGTCCCAGGTTCGATTTGCATTTTGGGGCGGAGAAAAACCACACATCGTTTCTTGCTGCATGACGCGGAGCGTTCTCCCCTGTGTGACTTTGTTTTCCAAGGCAAACCCGGTGTAGAACTGCGGCATGCTGTGCCCACAAGTGGTATGATGGGGCATATTGTGGAGGGTAGATGGTGGGGGAGGGGGGAGGGAGACTTGGCGCAGGGGCCCCAGTTTGCAAAGTGGAGGAGAAAGCGGATCTCCTGTCCAAGTTGTTGGGGTGCCTGGCCCGGAAGCAATTTACCAGTGGGCCCTTAAAAAACATGTAAGGCCCTGACCTTTTGTTACAGCTCCCGAGTCCCCGCTGCCTGCACCTGGGAAAAAACTGAAAATCAAGGGGGTGGCTCCCTTTTGTTCAACTTTTTAGAGTGCTGGTACTGCTTTTGGAAAAAAATTTCGGCTTGGAATTCCATCTCGGGTCGTACAAGCCTTTGTTCTCGAACGTGCGAGTCCACCCTTTGGAAAGGGGGGGACTGCACTCAACAACTTGGACGGGCACGGTCGCTCTGCACCTTGGATGATTGGACCACACTGTTGTTCTTTGCAAAGCCTCGTGAACGACGCTTTCGCCATTGGTAGGGGAGCAGGAGCATCTGGGGCCGGAGAGTGTCAAAGAGAAAAAAGCTCCCCTTTTGCAGAGGTATGGAGCCTTGACTGGCTGCAATGCATGCTGCCCCTGGGGCTTTTGTGCTTTACCGCGGCGCGGATGGACCACCACTCTGACCAGTTTCTCCCAGGCCCCCGGATGGTACGCTGCATGTGTTACGCAGGGCCGTTTTGGGGCCAAGGTACTCCCCCGGCCACGCTTCACTTTCTGGCCCCCAAAATTCTAATGTACCCAAATTCGGGGTCCTCCCGGGGTCTTAGCAAAGAACTGCCACACCGCCCCAGTATGGATTTTTTCCCCCAAAGCTCCGCACTGAGTGATACACCGCCGCTGCCCGCTGAGCCCCCGGGCCGCTACTTTTTTTGGACCTGGAACGGGTTTTTTACCCTGGGGGCTTGGCTCCCGACCCCACACGCTGCTACCCGCTGACTCACGGCCACACAACCCCCCTTGCTGGCTGCACCCCGCCTGAGCGCAGCTGACCCCTCTTTCCTGACAATGGAAAACCTTTCCTCACCGGTCCCAAGTGCGGTCGGCTAATATCATTATTTGTGTTTCTCGTCCTGGTCCTCTCATGGTCTTGGTATGCAGAAGCTGACCCCTCACAAAAGACCTCCCATGCCACTTCCCCCATCTATACTTTTCCCGCCTACTGAAAAGCAGGGGATATTTGGGCCCCCTTTCTTTGCTGCCAATAGCTGCTGACTGCCCTCCTCAAAAATTTTTCATCCCCGCTTTAGGGCGCTACCCAGACCACATAGTAGATTTTTTGGGGGCCCGATGGACAGAGGCGGTTTAGGACGGGTGAGGGCCGCTGACCCTCTCCCGGGCCATCCAACTAAGGGTTGTGTCTGACGTTCCCCCCGACTTTGGCTGGGGGGTCGATGTCATTGGGAGGAAAGGGGTGACCCGTCGACCCAAACAAGAACCTTTGGGGTTTTAGTCAGCACACCCGGCCGGGTAGATGACAGCGGCAGTTGTGGCCTACCAAGGACCCCTGCTGCGACGTCCCCTTTCTGTGCTGCGAAATGGGCGGAATGTTTTTGCCTCTTCCCCTCGCAGGTGAAAAACCTGCCACCTCTCTGTTGACTACTGTTTGTTCTAAAATGTACAGACATGTTTGATGAAGAAATTTTGTAATGATAAAAAATACCTGATTTTTACTCCAAATGAACCCAAAGAACTTGGGTAACCCTTGGATTAAATGCGCCCAAAATGGGCAGGAAAAATGCTTGGGAGGGTTTAAAAAACTCTGTGTATTTTACTGAATATAAAAGCACAACAGGGTTAAATTTAACCTTGGATTGAATTATTTTCTACAGAAATTTTTTCTGTGGGGGGTTTAAAAAAAAAGTTTTTTTATGAGTACAAATGAGACCAACGTTAATTAACCCCGGATGTAAAATTTCGCAAAAGAATGACAACCACATACTCGAGCTTTTTTTAGGTGTTACAATGGCGTGTTTTTATGCTACAAACAAGAGAAAAATTTTTTTAATTTAAACCTTTACTTGTGAATTAGGCCAGGAAAAATGTATTTTTTTTGCGGGGAAAGACGGTTTATTTTAGTCCCCAGCAGAAAAACAAAAGGCTTAATTTAACCCCTGGGTTAAATTGCGCCAAACAATTTAGAAACCCAAAATACGAGTTTGTGGGGTTACAATGGCGTGTTTTTTCGCACACAACAAAGAAAAAATTGTAATTAACCTTGCTTGCGAATTAGGCTGCAGGAAAAAATTTTTTTTTTGGCGGTGAAAGCCCGGTTTATTTTTTCACCACACAAAAAAAAAGTTTAAATTAAACCCCCGGGTGTAAACTGCGCCAAACAATTGAGCAACCACAAAACTACGAGCTTTGTAGCTGTTACAATGGGTTTTTTTAGCTACACAAAGGAGAAAAAATGTAATTAACCTTCACTTGTGAATTTGGCTGCA
>JAODAL010047113.1:0-30249 GCA_025379985.1 Phyllomedusa bahiana | reverse complement strand
ACCCGGGTTCTCCCTCATTGCCCGGCCTTTTTACCCGGTTCTCCCACATTTCCCCGGCTTTTTACCCGGTTTCTCCTCAGTTCCCCGGCCCTTCCCCTTTTTCCCCCTCATTCCCCCGGCCTTTTTACCCGGTTCTCTCAGTTGCCCCCGCCCTCTTACCCGGCTCCCTCATTGCCCCCCCCCCTCTTACCCGGTTCTCCCTCATTCCCCCCCTTACCCTGGTCTCCCTCAGTTGCCCCCGGCCTCTTACCCTGGTACTCCCTCAGTTACCCCCCGGTCTCTTACCCTGGTCTCCCCAGTTGCCCCCGGCCTCTTACCCGGCCCCCTCATTGCCCCGCCCTTAACCTGGTTCTCCCTCGTTCCCCCCCTCTTACCGTCTCCCCATTCCCCCCGGCCCTTCCCGGGTTTTCTCCCTCAGTTCCCCCCGCCCTCTACCCGGTTTTTTTTGGGTTTAGGGTTCCCCCCTCATTTCCCCCGGCCTCTTACCCCCCCTCATGGTTTTCCCTGGTTCCCCCCCCGCCTCTTACCCTGGCTCCCTCAGTTCCCCCGGGGCCCTTTTCCCCGGGTTTCCCCCTCAGTTGCCCCGGCCTCTTACCCTGGTTCTCCCTCAGTCCCCCCCCGCCTCTTACCCTTTCTCCCTCATTCCCCCCGGCCTTTACCCTGTTCTCCCTCATTTTGCCCCCGGCTTTTACCCTGGTTTTTCCCTCATTTGCCCCCGGCCTCTTCCCCGGTTCTCAGCTCATTTAAACCCCCCGGCCCTTTTTTACCCGGGTTTTCTCCCCGGGGTTGCCCCCGGCCTCTTCCCCGGTTCCCCCCTCTTTGCCCCCCCCTTTACCCGGTTTCCCCCTCGTTCCCCCCTGCCCCTTCCCCTTTTCTCCCTCTTTCCCCGGGCCTCTTCCCGGGTTTCCCCCTTTCAGTTTGCCCCGGGCCCCCCCTGGTTTTTTTTTTTTAAAAGTCTCCCCCAATTTCCCCGGCCCCAACCCCCCCATCCACTTTTCTCCCTCTTCCCCCCGGGCTCCTCTTACCCGGGTTTCTCCCCTCATTTTGCCCCGGTCTCTCCCTGGTTTCCCCCTCAGTTTGCCCCGGGCCCTCTTCCCCGGTTCCCCTCAGTTCCCCCCCGGCCTCTTAAACCCTGGTTCTCCCTCTTTTCCCCCCGGCCTTTTTACCCTTTTTTCTCCCTCAGTTGCCCCCCGGCCCCTTTTAACCCGGTTTTTGCCTATTGCCCCCCCTCTTCCCGGGGGTTCACCCTCAGTTGCCCCCCCCTCTTCCCCGGGTTTCCCTCCCTCATTGGGGCCCCGGGCCCCCTTACCCTTTTTCCCCCTCAGTTCCCCGGCCTCTTCCCCTTGGTTCCCCTCAGTTCCCCCGGGCCTCTTCCCCCCTGGTCCCCCCTCATTTAAACCCCCCCGGCCTCTTACCCTGGTTCTCCCTCAGTTGCCCCCGGCCTCTTACCCTGGTTCTCCCTCAGTTGCCCCCGGCCTCTTACCCTTTGGTTCCCCCTTTTCCCCCCCGGGCCCCTTTTAACCCTGCTCCCTCAGTTGGGCCCCGGGCCTTTCCCCCTTTTTTCTCCCCTCATTCCCCCGGCCCCCTTCCACCGGGTTTCTCCCTCAGTTTTCCCCCCGCCTTTTACCCCTGGTTTTCCCCTTTTTTTGCCCCGGCCCCTCTTCCCCCGGGGCCCTCCCTCATTTTGGCCCCCGGCCTCTTCCCCTTTTTTTCCCTCCCTCATTGCCCCCCCCTTTTTCCCCTTTGGTTTTCTCCCTCAGTTCCCCCCGGCCTCTTCCCCCGGTCCTCCCTCATTCCCCCCCGGGTCCTTCCCCGGGTTCCCCCTCATTTCCCCCGGGGGCCTCTTACCCGGGGTCCTCCCCATTTACCCCCGGGGCCTCTTACCCGGGTTCTCCCTCAGTTGCCCGGCCCCCTTACCCGGGTTCTCCCCCCAATCCCCCCCCCCCGGCCTTTTACCCGGGTTTCTCCCCATTTTGCCCCCTCCCCCTTACCCTGGTTCTCCCCCCCTTTGCCCCCCTTTTTCCCCTTTGGTTTCTCCCTCAGTTCCCCCCGCCCCCTTAAAACCCGGGGTTTCTCCCCTTTTTCCCCCCGGCCCCTTCCCCCTGGTTCTCCCTGGGGTTTCCCCGGGCCTTTTTAACCCTGGTTCTCCCTCAGTTATCCCCCTTTTCCCCTTACCCGGTTCTCCCCCCAGTTGCCCCCCCCCTCTTACCCGGGTTCCCCCCCTCATTTTCCCCCCGGGGCCTCTTACCCGGGTTCTCCCTCATTTTGCCCCGGCCCTTACCCGGGTTTTTCCCTCAGTTGCCCCGGGCCCCTTAAACCCTGGTTCTCCCTCATTTTGCCCCCGCCTCTTCCCCTGGTTCTCCCTCTTTGGGCCCCCGGGCTCTTACCCGGGGTTTCCCCTCATTTTGCCCCCGCCTCTTACCCTGGTTTTCCCTCATTTACCCCCGCCCTTTTAAACCCGGTTCCCCCTCATTTTTCCCCCGCCTCTTACCCTGGTTCTCCCCTCATTTTCCCCCCGGGGCTTTTTCCCCCTGGTTCCCCCCCTCACCCCCCCGGCCCTTTTAAACCCCGGGTTTTCTCCCTCATTTTGCCCCGGCCCCCCCCCACCTCTTACCCTGGTTCTCCTTCAGCTGCCCCCCGGCCTCTTACCCCGGGTTTTCTCCCCTCATTTTCCCCGGCCTTTTAAACCCGGTTTTTTCCCCTAAATTGCCCCGGCCCCCCTTACCCTGGTCCTCCCCCCTTTTGCCCCGGCCTCTTAAACCCTTTTTTTCCCTCCCCTCAGTTGCCCCCCCCCCTTTTTCCCCCCGGGTTCCCTCCCTCATTTTGGCCCCCCGGCCCCCCTTTAAACCCGGGTTCGCCTCAGTTCCCCCCCCCGGCCTTTTACCCTGGTTCCCCTCATTTTGCCCCCCGGCCCCTCTTACCCTGGTTTTTCCCTCAGTTTGCCCCCGGCCCTCTTACCCTGGTTTTTTTCCCCTAAATTCCCCCGGGCCCTTTTTACCCGGGCCTCCCTCATTACCCCCGGGCCCTCTTAAAACCCGGTTCTCCCTCATTTTCCCCCCGGCCCTTTCCCCTTTGGGTTTCCCCCCCCAGTTGCCCCGGCCCTTTTTACCCGGGGTTTCTCCCTCAGCCCCCCGGGCCTTTTTCCCGGTTTCTCCCTAAATTCCCCCCGGCCTTTTTCCCCGGGTTCTCCCCTAAATTTTTTCCCCCCGGGCCTCTTACCCTGGTTCTCCCTCAGTTCCCCCCGGCCCTCTTACCCTGGTCCTCCCTCAGTTGCCCCGGCCTCTTACCCAGGTCCTCCCTCAGTTGCCCCGGCCTCTTACCCTGGTCCTCCCTCAGTTGCCCCCAGCCTCTTACCCTGGTTCTCGCTCAGTTACCCCCGGCCTCTTACCCTGGTTCTCCCACAGTTGCCCCGGCCTCTTACCCTGGTTCTCCCTCAGTTGCCCCCGGCCGCTTTTAAACCCTGGGTCCCCCCTTCGTTCCCCCCGGGCTCTTTCCCGGGTTTTTTCCCTCTTTTGCCCCCGGCCCTTCCCCGGTCCTCCCTCATTAAAACCCCCCCTCTTACCCTGGTTCCCCCTCTTTTTGCCCCGGCCTCTTCCCCTTTGGTTCTTCCTCATTTGCCCCGCCCCCTTACCCGGTTCCCCCTCATTTCCCCGGGTTTCTTTTACCCTGGTTCCCCCTCATTGCCCCCGGCCCCCTTACCCGGTTCCCCTCAGTTCCCCCGGGCCCCTCTTACCCGGGCCCTTTCCCTAAATTTGCCCCCCCGCTCTTACCCCTGGTCCTCCCTCAGTTTCCCCCCGGCCTCTTACCCTTTGGTTCTCCCCTCCTTTTTCCCCCCCCGGCCTCTTACCCTGGTTCTCCCCAGTTCCCCCGGGGGCCTTTTACCCGGGTTTTTTCCTCAGTTGCCCCCCCCCCCCTTTTAAACCCTTTTTTCTCCCTAAATTTTGCCCCGACCTTTTTTTTAACCCGGGTTTCTCCCCCCAAAATTCCCCCCGGTCTCTTACCCTGGTTCTCCCTCAGTTGCCCCGGCCTCTTACCCTGGTTCTCCCTCAGTTGCCCCCGGGCCTCTTACCCTGGTCCTCCCTCAGTTGCCCCCGGGCCTTTTACCCTGGCCCTCCCTCGGGTTCCCCCGGGCCTCTTACCCTGGTTCCCCCTCATTTCCCCCCGGCCTTTTTACCCTGGTTCTCCCCTCATTTTCCCCCGGGCCCCTCTTACCCGGGTTCCCCCTCTTTGGGCCCCGGGCCCTTTTCTTACCCTTTTTCCTCCCCTCATTTACCCCCGGTCTTTTTACCCGGCCTTTTCCCCCTTTTTGCCCCGGCCCCTTACCCGGTTCCCCCTCAGTTCCCCCCCCCCCTTTCTTACCCGGGTTCCCCCCCTCATTGCCCCGGGCCTCTTACCCTGGTTCCCCCCAAAGGTTTCCCCCCCGGCTTCCGCCCCTTTTTTCCGGGCCCCCCACCCCCTGATATTTTTGGTCTAAGTCTCGCCTGTTTTGCTTTTTGGGCAGCAAGAAACCCCGAAAAATTTAGCCCGGGGGGCCCCCCCCAAACTGAAATTTGGGGAAAAACCCAAGTGTATTTTCTGCCCGCCCCTTTTTTATGTATCAGCCAAATATCCCAGGGAAGGAAACAAGGCTGCAGGATCCGGAACCACTCCCTAAAAATGGCCCGGTTTCTGGGCCCCAAAAAACCCGTGCGCCTCCCCTTGGGGAATATTAATGGAGGTTTTAAAAAGGGTGATTTACAGGTCGCCCCCCCCCCGGCACCCGGGGGCCAAACCACGGAAAAATGACAAGAAAAATACGTAAATTGTCACTCCTCCAAATCTCCGCAGAATTGGTGACAGAGAAGGGAAAGAAAAGCTTCTCTCAGTCCCTCCTTAAATGATCATTTTCCTGCTGACATGAGCCTCTTGCAGCCTCAGGAACACGTCCATCCTGTGCAGTGATTTAACCCCTGCCTGGGTGCATAAGGGCGGGCTTTAAAAAAGGGAAATTTTTTCGGCCTTGAATCAGGTATCCGCTGATTGCTCCGCCATGGGGAGGGCGAGGAGGACTTAACCCCTTGTTGTGAGACCAAGAATCGGACCCATTCCAACTCAGAAACAGAAAAAGTTCAGGGGAAAATTTTTGTTTTTTTTTTCTTTGGGATTTTTTAAAATTAGACATTTGGGGTAACTATACCATAGGACTGCTCGGGGCCCAGGGGGGTCGGGGGCCCCCTTGGTCCAAGAACATTGCCCTTTTTGTAGGGGAACCCCTCGGTGTCTTTTGCCTCCAGCCTACAGTGGGTTTTCCCGATAAATAGCGGGATTATTATTCTCCACTTACTATTGGGGCCCTGATAATCGGGATTATTTTATCTCCCCCTTACTATGTGGGTTCCCTAAATAGGCGGATTATTATTCTCCCCTCTAATTGTGGGCTCCCTGATAATGGCGGGATTATTTTATCTCCAGCTCTACTATGTGGGTTCCCTATATATGGCGGTATTTTTATATCTCCCCCTTACTATGTGGATTCCCTGATATTGAGTATTATTTTATCTCCCCAGCTCTCTAATTTTGGGGTTCCCCCAAAAATTTGGTATTATTATATCTCCCCTCTACATGTTGGTTTCCCCTTTTAAATATGGCGGGATTATTTAAATCCCAGCCTACTATGTGGGGTCCCTGATATATGGGGGTATTATTTTCTCCAGCTCCCTATGTGGGATCCCGTATTGGTGGTATTTTTATATTCCACTTACCATTGGGGCCCCTGTTTTGGCAGTATTTTTTTCTCCTCTCATGTGGGCCCCGATAATGGGGGAATTATTAATCTCCCGCTTACTATTGGGGTTTCCCGATTATGGGGTTTATTTATCTCCAGCTTACTATGTGGGTTCCCCTATATGGCGAATTTTTAATTCCAGCTCACCAGTGGGTCCCCTATAATGGCGGTTTATTATATCTCCCTCACCGTGGGTCCCCTGAATATGGCGGTATTTTTTTATATTCCACTCTATTTTGGGGGTTTCCCCTGAAAATTGGCGTATTATTATATTTTTCCAGCCTCTATGTGGTTCTCTAAATGGGGCGGGGTTTATTTATACTTTCATTATTGTGCTTATCGTTTTTTTGTTTTTCAGGTGGTGGGACCCCATGAATTCTAGTTATACCCCTATTCACTAGCCACACTATATATTACCATACATCACATCAAGCTCCGTCTCCATCCTTTAAGATCAAACCTCAGGGGCCCGAGTCCCTTTGGAAGCCCAAACAATTATTAGTAGGGAGTAAAGCCATCCGCCCGGGGGCAAAAATGGACTCCATGCAGTCATTGCTTTATGTTAGTGCTGCAAATCAATGGTGTTAAAGACAGGACTGGGACAAGGTATTCTGTTGCCACCTTTTTCCCCCGTCTGTTTTTTCTCAGGTCTACAACAGGCAGGGAAGCCAAACCACAAACTGGGTCAGGCACCACCTTTACCCTGGTCTGTTTCTGCAGGTATACTACGGGGAGGTAGAGCCAATACCACAAGTCTCTCAAGGCCCACCTTTACCCTGGCGTTTTCTGAGCATACTACAGGGGAGTGTAAAAGCAATCCACAAGTCCCGGGTCAGGGACCACCTTTACCGGTCTGTTCCTTTTCAGGTAAAATACGGGGGAGTGTAGAACCCAAAAACCAAAGTCTGGGTCAGGGCCCCCCTTTACCCGGGTTTGGGTGTTCTTCTGAGGTAACTACAGGGCAGTGTGAGCCAATACACATGTCTGGCCCGGCACCACCTTTACCCCGGGTTTGGGTGTTCTTGAGGCACAATACAGGCAGGTGAGCCAATACCACAAATTGGCTCAGGCACCACCTTTACCCTGGTCTGTTCTTCGCAGGTCATACATACAGGCAGTGTAGAGCCAATACCATAAGTCTGGCTCAGGCACCACCTTTACCCTGGTCTGTCTTCTGCAGGTCATACATACGGGACAGGGGTAGGGCCAATACCCCAAGTCTGGCTCAGGCATCACCTTACCCTGGTCTGGCTGTTCTTCTGCAGTCATACATACAGGCAGTGTAGAGCCAATACCACAAGTCGGCTCAGGCAACCACTTTACCCTGGTCTTTCTTCTGCAGGCATACATACAGGGCAGTGTAGAGCCAATACCATAAGTCGGGCCCTCAGGCACCACCTTTACCCTGGTCTGTTTCTTCTGCAGGCCCATACATACAGGGCAGTGTAGAGCTAATACCAAAAGTCTGGCTCAGGCACCACCTTTACCCTGGTCTGTTCTTCTGCAGGTCATACATACAGGGCAGTGTAGAGCCAATACCACAAGTCTGGCTCAGGCACCACCTTACCCTGGTCTGGCTTTCTTCTCAGGTCATATTACAGGGCATGTAGAGCAATACCACAAGTCTGGCTCAGCACCACCTTTACCCTGGTTTTGTGTTTTTCCCTGCAGGTCAATATACAGGGCATGTAGACCCAATACCACAAGTCTGGTCAGCACCACCTTTCCCCTGGTCTGGCTGTTCTTCTGCAGGTCATACATACAGGGCAGTGTAGGGCCAATACCACAAGTCTGGCTCGGGCACCACCTTTCCCCTGGTCTGGCTGTTCTTCTGCGGGTTTCATACATACAGGGCAGTGTAGAAGCCAATCCCACAAGTCGGGCTCAGGCACCACCTTACCCTGGTCTGTTCTTCTGCAGTCATACATCCCGGGCAGTGTAGAGCCAATACCACAAGTCTGGCTCAGGCACCACCTTTACCCTGGTCTGTTCTTCTGCAGGTCATACATACAGGGCAGTGTTTGTCCAATACCAAAGTCTGGCTCAGGCACCACCTTTAAACCCTGGTCTGTTCTTCTGCAGGTCATAACATACAGGCAGTGTAGACCCAAAATACCACAAGTCTGGCTCAGGCACCACCTTTACCCTTTGGTCTGTTCTTCTGCAGGTCACATACAGGGCAGTGTAGAGCCAATACCACAAGTCTGGCTCAGGTACCACCTTTTACCCTGGTCTGTTCCTTCTGCAGGTCATACATAAGGGCATGTAGAGCCTATACCACAAGTCTGAAAGGCACCACCTTTACCCTGGTCTGTTCTTCTGCAGGTCATACATACAGGGCAGTGAAAGGACCCATTACCACAAGTCTGGCTCAGGCACCCCCTTTTACCCTGGTCTGTTCTTCTGCAGGTCACACATACAGGGCAGTTTTCAATACCACAAGTCTGGCTCAGCACACCTTTACCCTGGTCTGTTCTCCTGCAGGTCATACATAGCAGGCAGTGTAGAGCCAATACCACAAGTATGGCTCAGGCCCCACCTTTACCCTGGTTGGCTGTTCTCTGCAGGTCATACATACAGGGCAGTGTAGAGCCAATACCACAAGTCTGGCTCAGGCAACCCCTTTTTACCCGGGTCTGTTCTTCTGCAGGTCATACATACAGGCAGTGTAGAGCCAATACCACAAGTCCTGCTCAGGCACCACTTTACCCTGGTCTGTTCTTCTGCAGGTAAACATACAGGGCAGTGTAAAGCCAATACCACAATCTGGCTCAGGACACCTTTACCCTGGTCTTTTTCCTCTGCAGGTCAAACATACAGGCAGTGTAGAGCCAATACCACAAGTCTGGCTCAGGCACCACCTTTACCCTGGTCGTTTCTTCAGGTCATACATACAGGGCAGTGTAAAGCCAATACCACAAGTCTGGCTCAGGAAACCTTTACCCTGGTCTGACCCTTCTGCGGTCATACATACAGGGCAGTGTAGAGCCAATACCACAAGTCTGGCTCAGGCACCACCTTTACCCTGGTCTGGCTGTTCTAACTGTTCTGCATGATGGTTTGGCCTCAAAGAATCATATGTCTAATCCTACGAACGTGCAACGACGCCCCCAGAACGCCCCAAATCTTTGGTGCATTACAAAGTGTCGCGCAGGTGCCGATTGTGCCACAGTTTGGAATGCGACTGTTCGTCTATAGAACAGGTCTACTACAGATTTTTGACGCCAGTAAAGTGGCACAGCCCCGTTCGCACAAGTCACCCATAGCGCCCTCCCTATGGAAAATTCAGCCCAATCTATACCTCCTTGTGCCACCTTTTCTGCCTGGGATGAAGTGACACCCTATGCGGTCGGCTAGCATCGCCTACATGTCATCCTAGCCCTGGTTGAAGAGGTTCCATATGTCTAATGGACCTTAACGTGTCTCTGGGGGATGCCACCAATATGTGACTATTGGGATCCACCACCAACAATTTACAAGAATAAACCGTCAGCGGTCTCCATGGCCCCTTCTTTTTTTTCCCCTTACTTGGCTCAACCCTCTTATTTGCAATTTTCAGACCCCAGCTGGGCCAGAGTAACAAAGGGCATGTAATACGTACAACAGTTTGCAATAGCAGCCACTGCCTTACGGTTACTTCGCTGTGGGATCCATCCAAAAGAGCAGCGCTCTCCTAGTGTGTTGAGTGGTTACAATGTGTACAGTATACATTTGATTTATACTGACCAGATAGGGTTGTGCAGATGGGATACAACGTTCCAAAAGTTTCAGATTTAAAACTGATATCCAATAGCAATGCAGCCTCCTTCCACCGATCACCCACGTGCCACCAAACAAAATACAACATCTATTCAGAGACACCGAATAATGGCGCCTGTTATCTGGAAGTAAAGTGGCGCCGGTGCAGGTAGAGCATTTTTCAGAATGTAAATAGATTAATTTTTTAGAAGACACTAAAGAGTTAATAGAACCTGATAAAATAACAGGTGCAGTACAGTAACAAAGGGACTACGCATTTCGCGCAGGGTTTACACTTCTTCAGCTCCATATAACAGTGGTATACAATCGAGCTTTTTAAAAGAAAAAAGGTTGGAAAGAGAGTTCGGGAGTAACAGCTGGCTGGCGTTCACCAGAGGTGGAAGATTTTTGATCATAGTAAAAGGGGTGGTCTCCCTGTGTTGTTTAACAGAGCCACATGCAGATTTTTGATTCATGTTTCCTGTCTCTTCCTGGTTAGGCTGTGGGTGGTTCTATAGCAGTGATTAGCATCTATGCCTGTCCCCCCCCCCTATTCACATGACATCGCCATTTTAATTGATCTTATTATAGGGGGGCATAGATGGCATCAAGACTTCAAGGTAGGAGTGGGACTGCTGCATCAGAGCTCAAAGGTGGGGACTGCTGCACGGGTTTTAATTGAGCTCCGTTGTGCTCGTTTGCGGACGTTTTTTCAGACGGTCTGCAAAACCGCAAACGTTCTGAAAAACCGTCCGCAAACCGGTGCCGTGGGGACATGCCCTTACAGATGTCACTCAAGGCTCGGCTTCTGCCCAGATTTTATCTGAAGAAAGAGCTCCTATCCTGAGAGGAGTCGAGACAGAACGTTAATCATTGTACGGTATTTATACATTCAGACACTATGGCCGACACAAATGAACAGGGCTGCGACATTTTTTGGGGCGTATCTTGTGGCAAAAACTGTCTTAGTCCTGTTCCTGTGCTCCAGGCACGGTGCTTTTGAATGCACCAAATATATGCTATGCTGTGCAAGGCATTGCACACGCCAGATTTATGAGCAAACATATGACCGGTTCATTCATACTGTCGCATTTTACACTCCTCCTTATTGATTTAGCACTGACGAGTTTCATACATGTCTCTCTATGTCACTTGCTGAGATGTTTTTAGGTTTTCGATCTAGAGAGATTTCATTTTTGATTGAATATTTAGATCTATAGACCCCCTTCCCCATTACAGCACCAGGGTGCACCCTACCTGTGGGGGGCGTTAGATATGGCAGCTCTGTGATGTGGGAGAGAAGGTGTTAACCGCAGATCGGAGACGCGTCCTTGCACTTCTGCTTCTTTTTTTTCCAAATAAATTGTCTCTAGTGCAAACATCATTTATCTGCCAGCTGCACCGCGGGGTACGGGCTCAATGACCTGAGGTGTATCAATGGGTGGTTAATGGACCATTATCCAGCTCGGCTTAATTGGCGTTGTAATCCCACTATACTTACATATAGAAAAATGATGGATTTACTTTTCTTCTAAATGATATTTGTTTTCTTCCATTTCTTATAGAAGGCGTCCGGAGAGGCTGCCGACTGCTATGTGCATGACACAGAGACTCTACCAGACCTCACAGCTAGACCATAGGATGGTACAAGCCAAGCTCTGTCCTCTTTACAGGGCTATGAGTGAATGTAAGGCCTAGTTCACCTTAAAGGGGATCGCTGCTGCTTTTTATGTTAAAGATCTTGCAAAAACAGTCACTTTGCAATATTGTCCATAACAGTGTCCTACCTATCCTAATATCCCTCTGTAGGGCGCATACGTTTCTCAGGTTGCTATAGCTACAGACCTGTGCAATCTCTCCTGATAGGCTGTCAGTGCTGGTTGCTATAGCTACAGACCTGTTCAATCTCTCATGATAGGTTGTCAGCACTGGTTGCTATAGCTACAGATCTGTTTGATCTATCCTGATAGGCTGCCAGCACTGGTTGCTATATCTACAGATCGGTTCAATCTCTCCTGATAAGCTGCCAGCACTGGTTGCTATAGCTACAGACCTGTTCGATCTCTCATGATAGGCTGCCAGCACTGGTTGCTATAGCTATAACCTGTTTGATCTCTCCTGATAGGCCGCCAGCACTGGTCGCTATAGCTACAGACCTGTGTGATCTCTCCTGATAGGCTGCAAGCACTGGTCGCTATAGCTACAGACATCTCTGATCTCAACTGATAGGCAGCCAGCGCTGGTTGCTGTAGCTACAGACCTGTTCAATCTCTCCTGATAGGCCGCCAGCGCTGGTTGCTATAGCTACAGACCTGTTCAATATCTCCTGATAGGCTGCCAGCACTGGTCGCTATAGCTAGAGACCTGTGTGATCTCTCCTGATAGGCCGCCAGCACTGGTCGCTATAGCTACAGACCTGTGTGATCTCTCCTGATAGGCTGCTAGCACTGGTCACTATAGCTGCAGACCTGGAAAGAAAACAGGACTGAGGTGAGATGAATCGATGTAGTGAGACAACCCCTTTAATCAGGGAATATATGGTTTTTCCACCTTAGCATCCAGGACGACCCCTAAAAGCTGTTTCTACCTCCATTGAACCCCTATTCACGTTGCTGCCAGTGAGAAGCTGGGTGTAGGGCAGACTTTTGATAAGAAATCATTTTCCATTCCTGCTAAATGCAAAATGTCAGTGTCCAAAAACAACTATTTCTAGCACCCAACCTAAGGAATCATTTGCATCCCTTTTTCCCCGGGGTCATTGTGTTGAAAAGATTTCCTAGTGTCAGTTTTAGCTAAAAGAAACACCCCATCCCCTAGAGCTAGATCCCCCCCAGCTCGCTTTGTACTGATGAGAGGCAAGAACCCGGTAACAGCTGAGTTCAGATTGGTGACTCCTCCTTTTGGAGGGGCTTCTGACGGCTAAAATCCCTAGTCATATTGAGGCCCTTTATTGGGGTATAAATTTGATTATCCGCCTGCCCCTATGCCATGGCCGCATAGGGGTCTACCAAAGGATTTCTGGTGGCTTGCAATAAGAGGTGTAGCTTGTCTGAATCCCACCCCAAAATGGTTCCTGGGTGGTCCAGGAGGAAATTTCCTTGTGGCTTAGCCCTCAACCCTCCCAATAAAAACCTATACTACCTACCCCGGGGACCAGTTCTCCTGGATGACGGCGGGGCCGGGTCAAATTTGTACATAAAAGGGGGGGGGGGGGGGGTCACCCTATTAACCCACCTACTGGGGGTTTTACTTTCCGCCCACGCCCATATCTACCTACTGCTTGACTAAATTTGGGGGGGGACCAATAAAGGGGGGTATCTACCTATTTATTTTCGAATCTTCCAAATTTTGGTGGTAAAAAACAGGGCCTTGTAAATTTCTGGGGCCTTTCACTGTTTTTTATTACTGAAAGGCTCTATATACCTACCTTCTAGGGGAGCCTGGGCAAAAACGGCCCCCCCCGGGTCCCATCCGGGGTCGCCAATCTCGGATGCGGCCGCGGGGTACGCTGCCCAGGGCTGCATTTTACGCTGACGGCCGGGGCGGGCCCGGGAGCGAGAGGTATTGGGTGAGAGGCCCCGCCCCGGTATTGCGGAGGTATTGCTGAGAGCCGCCCGCCCCATTGCTGGAAACCCGCCGCGGCCGGGGATTGCTGAGAGGCCGCCCGGGCCCTCAGCGCTAAATTACGGGTTTAATTAACAGCGACGCGATGAACTCCCCTCCCACCCGCTGCCCCCCTGGCAAAACACAGTAAAAAAAACTCTGTGCGGGGGCCGGGGGGGTGATGGGGAGCGTCCCCTGGCGGCATGGGCGTCTCACGCCCACCCCCGGGAAGCCCTCGGATGGAAAATGGGCGTCGGGCCCGGGGAAACAGGGAAGCCAAGGTGAGTATCTGTTTGTTTTTTAATTTTGGCAAAAGCTATATACCTCCCCGTGAAAGCCCCAACAGCTAATACCTGCCTGTGGGAACGCTATATAACTCCTGTGGGAAACAGCAAAATACTCCTGTGGGAAGCAGCAAATACCTGCTTGTGGGAAGCGCTAAATACCCCCTGTGGGGAAACATATATACCGCTTTTGGGGAAACCAATAGCTATATACCTGCCTGTGGGGGCCCCCATCTATAACCTGCCTGTGGGGAACCCTATCTATATACCTGCTTTGGGAAAACCCCACACTTAACCTGCCTGTGGGAACCCTAATAGCTATAACCTGCCTGTGGAACCCCAACTCTATATACCTGCCCTTTGGGGGCAGCTAAAACCTGCTTGTGGGGAAACCCTAACTCATATACCTTGTGGGAAACCTAAATAGCTATATACCTGCCGTGGGGAACTGCTATAACCCGCTTGTGGGAAGCCCTAACAGCTAATACCCCTGTGGGGAAACCCTAATCTAATACCTCCTGTGGGAAGCCCTAACTAGCTATATACCTCCTGTGGGGAAGCCCAAAATAGCTATATCCCCCCCTGTGGGAAACCCCATCTATATCCGCTTGTGGGAAGCCCAACTACTATATACCCGCCTGTGGGAAGCCCTATCCCTATATACCTCCTGTGGGGAAAACCCCATCCAGCTTTAAAAACTGCCCCGGGGGAACCCTATTTCCGTATAACCTGCCGTGGAAAACCCTAACTAGCTTTTACCCGCCGTGGGGAAACCCAACTTCTATAACCTCCCGTGGGGAAACCCATCTATATACCCCGCTTTGGGAACCCCCCAAATATTATACCTGCCGGGGAAGCCCAACTAGCTATATACCGCCCCGGGGAAGCCCAAATAGCTATTCCTGCCTGGGGAAGCGCTAATCCTCTTGGGAACCCCATACTATATACCTCCTGTGGGAAGCCCAAATACTATATACCTCCGGGGAAGCCCAACTATTACCTGCTTGGGGAAGCCCTAAATACTAATACCTGCCTGTGGGGAAACCCATCCAGCTATATACCTCCTGTGGGAAGCCCATACAGCTTATCCTGCCTTGGGGAAACCCCAACTCTTATACCTGCCTTTTGGGAAACCCCAACTAGCTAATACCCGCTGTGGGGCCCCATCTATAACCCGCTTTTGGGGGAAACCCCAATAAATATATACCCGCCTGTGGGGAAACCTATCCAGCTTATCCTCCCGTGGGAACCCTATCCAGCTATATACCCGCTTGGGAGCCCATCCAGCTTATACCTGCCTGTGCAACCCTATCCGCTATATACCTGCCTGTGGGAAGCCCTATCCAGCATATACCTCCCGTGGGGAAACCCTATCCCGCTATTACCTCCTGTGGGAACCCTTCCCGCTATTCCTGCCTTGGGAACCCCTTTTACTAATACCTGCCTTTGGGAAGCCCATCTATTACCTGTTTGGGGAAACCCAACTAGTATTTCCTGCCTGAGGGGGGCTGTACCTTCTATATCCTGCCTGAGGAGGGTACCCTTTTATATTCCTGCCTAGGGGACTGTATCTATATACCCCTCCTGCGGACTGTATCATCTTTCCGCCTGCGGGGGGCTGATCTACTATATACCTCCTGCGGGGTGTAAACTATCTATAACCTGCCCGCGGGCCTATATCTAATACTTGATGATGAGGGGGGTGTTAACCGCCAACTGAGGGGGCATAATCTACATACCCACCCTTTCTGAGGGGTTGTTATACCCGCCTTCTGTGTACCAGATAAGGCATTTTAAAAGATCATCCCCCGTAATTTCCACAAAAAAATCCCCAAAAAACATTTTTTCCCCGTTTCACCCTATGTTTTTTTTTGGCCCCAAAAGCATCGCACTTTCTATCGGCCCCATGGAAAATTAAATTTCCCACCCCTGTTTTTGGGGGGCCCATTTTTCCCCACCTACTGAGGGTGCCCAATAAAACCACTGGAAGGGCCCTATTAATCTACCTACTTTCTGTGGGGGCGCTATAAACCTACCTATCTACTGAGGGGGCCTTTATACTTACCTGCCTACTTAGGGGCCCCAATTTTCCCCTTTCCCCCATGGGGGGCCCCCCTATCTACCCTTTCCTATCTGCGGGGGTCTTATTTTCCAATGGGGGTTAATCCTATATCTCTAATGGGGGCTTACCTACTTAATAGGAAGAGTTTGTCTACTCATTGCCTAACTAATTTTAAGGGTCTAATCAACCTAAAAGGAGGGTCTACCTATCTGCCTGACTAATTTGGGGGGTACCTAGTAGATGGGGGTGTATCTACCTACTTTATGGTGAATCTTTCAACTTACTGGTGGTACAAACAGGGGCCTTGTAATTGTCTGGGGACATTTTCACTGTTTGTGGGTACAATTACTGTGGGGGGCACCAAGAGGGTCATTATTACTGTTTGGAGCTCTACAGATGGGTAATTTGTAGAGAGGAGTGAAAAGGAAGGGAGATGCTGGGAAAGTGATAACTCTAAGATGTTTGTGTAGTAAATTCTGAAGGGAAGAGTTGTAGCCGAGACACGTCATCATGGCGGTCAAGACCAGATGGAGAAGAAAAGGGAAAGTGAACGACTCATCAGAGAAGACGTCACATGTGAGTCACTAAATGTAACCTCAGTGTAATAACTTATATGTCTGCAGAGCCTGTGTACACTGGTGTCTACAACTATATATTGTACACTGTATGAGGGTCATATACAGTCTGCAGAGCTCAATGTACAGTCTGTGAGTCTACCACTATAATGGTCACTGTAATGGAGGTAATATACAGTCTGCAGAGCCTTGTAACACTGAATCTACCACTATATGGACACTTATGAGGTAAAAATATATCTGCAGAGCCAGTACACTTGAATCAACCACTATATGGCACTGTATGGTGGGTAATATATCTCATAGCCTGTGTACATTGTGTCTACTCACTAATCTGGTCACTGTATGGAGGTAATATACAGTCAGCAGAGCCTGTGTACACTGGTAGCTTACCACTATATGGTCACTGTATGGATGTAATATCAGTCTGCAGAGCCTGTGTACAAGGTGTCTACCACTATATGGTCCACTGTATGGAGGTAATATACTAGTCTGCAGAGCCCTGTGTACACTGGTAGCTTACTACATATTGTGTCCACTGTATGGAGGTAATAATACAGTCTGCAGAGCCTGTGTACACTGGTAGCTACCACATTATGGTCACTCTGTATGGAGGTAATATACGTCTGCAGGGCCTGTGTACACTGGTGTCTACCACTATATGGTCACTGTATGGAGGTAATATACAGTCCTGCAAATAGCCTGTGTACACTGGAATCTACACATACTGGTCACTGTATGGAGGTAAATCATACAGTCTGCAGACAGCCTGTGTTACACTGGTAGCTACCACTATATGGTCACTGTATGAGTTAATGATACAGTCTCGCAGAGCCTGGTTTACACTGTAGCTACCACTATATGGGTCACTGTTGGAGGAATATACAGTCTGCAGGCCTGTGTACACTAGGTCTTACACTATAAGGTCACGTATGGAGGTAATAACAGTCTGCAGAGCCTGTGTACAGCTGGAACTACCACTATAATGGGACAGCTGTAATGGAGGTAATATACAAGTCATGCAGAGCCAGTGTACACTGGAATCACCACTATATGTCACGTGGTATGGTGGGTATAATATAGTCCTGCAGAGCCTGTGTACACTGGTGTCTACCACTTATATGGTCACTGTATTAGGTAATATACAGTCTGCAGAGCCTGTGTACACTGGTACGACCACTATAATGGTCACTTGTATGGAGGTAATATAAAGTCTGTGCAGAGCCCTGTGTACACTGTGTAGCCTACCACTATATGGGTCACTGTAAAGGAGGTAATATAAGCAGTGCTGCAGGGCCTGTGTACACTGTGCCCCTACCACTATATGGTCACTGTAGGAGGTAATATACAGTCTGCAGAGCCTTTGTACACTGGTGTCGCCACTATAAGGTCACTGTAATGGAAGTAATATACAGTCTGCAGAGCCTGTGTACATTAACTGCTGTCTACCACTATAATGATGGTCACTGTATGGTGGTAGATATACTGGTCTGCGGAGCACTGTGTACACTGTGGTCTACCACTTAAATTGTCACTGTATGGGGGTAATATCATCTGTGGAGCCTGTATACACTTGTGTCTACCACTATAGTTGTCAATATAAGGAGGTAATATACAGTCTTCAGAGCTCATGTAGAACTGGTGTCTACCACTATTGGTCACTGGTCTGAGGAGGTAATATACATCTGCAGAGCCTGTGTACACTGATACCTACCACTATATGGTCACTGTATGGAGGTTAATATACAGTTCTGCAGAGCCTGTGGGTACACTGATACCTTACCTACTATTAATGGTCACTTATGGAGGTAATATATAAGTCCCCTGCAGAGCCTGTTTACACTGTGTCCTGCCACTGATATGGGGTGACTGTATGGTGGTAATATGTACTCTGCAGAGCCTGTGTACACTGGT
This sequence comes from Phyllomedusa bahiana, assembly GCA_025379985.1. Lineage (NCBI taxonomy): Eukaryota > Metazoa > Chordata > Amphibia > Anura > Hylidae > Phyllomedusa > Phyllomedusa bahiana. The sequence goes on along the minus strand of JAODAL010047113.1, from coordinate 12,309 downwards.
AACGTACCACATATGGTCACTGGTGTATGGAGGCAATATACAGTCTGCAGAGTCTGTTGTACAACCAGTGTCTAACCACTATATGGTCCAATGTATGAGAGGGTAAAAATACAGTCTGCAAGCCTGTGGTAAACTGGTACCTACCACTATATGGTCCAGTGTGGAGGCAATATTCATATGCAAGCATTGTACACTGTGTCTACCACTTATGAGGTCACTGTATGGGTGTAATATAACAGTCTGCGGAGCCTGTGTACATACACTGATAGCCTACCACTATATGTCACTGTAATGGAGGTAATATACAGCCTGTCAGAGCCTGTGTACACGGTGTCAACCACTAAATGGCACTGTTGGTGTTTAATTATACAGTCTCCAGAGCCTGTGTACACATGGTAGCTTACCACTATATGGTCACTGTATGGAGGCAATATACGAGTCTGCAGAGTCTGTGTAACACCAGTGTCTAACACATATGTGCACTGTGTATGGAGTAAAATACAGTATGGCAGAGCCTGTGTACACATGGTGTCTACCAGCGTAAGGTCACGGATGTCGGTAATATACAGTCTGTTGGAGCCTGTGTACACTGGTACCTACCACTATATGGTTCCACTGTATGGAGAAATATACAGTCTGCAGAGCCTGTGTACACAGTAGTCTACGCACTATATGGTCACTGTATGGAGGTAATATACAGTCTGCAGAGCCTGTGTACACTGGTGTCTACCACTATCTGGTCCCATTAGGACGGTAAAAGTGATCTTAAAGTAAGAGTTCATATTCAATAAAAGTATTATTTAGTCACTTTATGGTAGTGATGTACTATCGTGATGTGGCGCCAATATTTGTTCCTTGTATATTTTAGCTGTTGATGATATTGGTCTTGGTATATTGATGTGGTCAGTAACATTATGATGGTATCAGTCACTATATAGTGGAGACCTGCACTGATGATGTGGCTGTATTTTCTGGTCTATGTATACATACTGACTGGCAGAAAAGAGATAACATAAATGTGTTTTTCCAGTTTACCCCACAAATATATATTTTTGGGTGTATGGGGCCATGGAATTCCTGATCGTGGCTCTGCCATATATTATCCACTATGGCCATAGTCACATATACTATCCACTATGGGCATAACAGTCACATATACTATCTACTATGGGCATAGCAGTCACATATACTATCTACTATGGGCATAGCAGTCACATATACAATCTACTATGGGCATAGCAGTCACATATACTATCTACTATGAGCATAACAGTCACATATACTATCTACTATGGGCATAACAGTCACATATACTATCTACTATGGCCTATTAGCACAATACTATCTATATAAAGCATATCAGTCACATATCTACTACTATGGGCCTAGTAGTCACATATACTATCTACTATAAGCATAACAGTCACATATACTATCTACTATGGGCCTAGTAGTCACATATACTATCTACTATAAGCATAACAGTCACATATACTATCTACTATGGGCATAACAGTCACATATACTATCTATTATGGGCATAATAGTCACATATACTATCTACTATGAGCATAACAGTCACATATACTATCTACTATGGGCATAGCAGTCACATATACTATCTACTATGAGCATAACAGTCACATATACTATCTACTATGAGCATAACAGTCACATATACTATCTACTATGGGCCCTAGAATTCACATATACCATCTACTATGGGCATAGCAGTCACATATACTATCTACTATGAGCATAACAGTCACATATACTATCTACTATGGGCATAACAGTCACATATACTATCTACTATGGGCCTAGTAGTCACATATACTATCTACTATAAGCATAACAGTCACATATACTATCTACTATGGGCCTAATAGTCACATACTGTATACTATCTACTATAAGCATAACAGTCACATATACTATCTACTATGGGCATAACAGTCACATATACTATCTACTATGGGCCTAATAGTCACATATACTATCTACTATAAGCATAACAGTCACATATACTATCTACTATGGGCCTAATAGTCACATATACTATCTACTATGAGCATAACAGTCACATATACAGATCTACTAGGGCATAAGTAACAGTCACTATAACTATCTACTATGGGTCCTATTGGAGTCACATATACTATCTACTATAAGCATAAACAAGTCACATATACTTCTACTATGGACCTAGTAAGTCACATATACTATCTACTATAAGCATAAACAGTCACATTCTATCAACTAAGGTGGCCTAATAGTCACCTAACTGTACCTATCCTACTATAAGCATAACAGTCACATATACTATCTACTATGGGCCTAATAGTCACATATACTATCTACTATGAGCATAACAGTCACATATACTATCTGCTATGAGCATAACAGTCACATATACTATCTACTATGGGCCTAATAGTCACATATACTATCTACTATGGGCCTAATAGTCACATATACTATCTACTAGCGCATAACTACAGTCACATATAACTATCTCGCAAGACATAACAGTCACATATACTATCTACTATGAGCATAACAGTCACATATACTATCTACTATGGGCATAATAGTCACATATACTATCTACTATGAGCATAACAGTCACATATACTATCTACTATGGGGCCCTAATAGTCACATATACTATGCACCATGGGTCTAATAGTCACATATACTATCTGCTATGGACCTAGATAGTCACTATACATATATATATATATATATATATATATATATATAATCATCTGCAGATGAGTCGTCTATGTAACTTTCCACAGGACCCGGCACAGATCCCACAAATAAACCTCTGACAGGGAGATATATAATCCACGACTCTCCGCCAATTCCTCTCGATAGCTTCCCGTTAGACGCTGCTCCGTGATTGGCCGGTCCGGGGAACGTCACTTCAACCCCGGTACAGATGAAAACAGCAGGCGGCGGCGCAATCATCATTCAGAGACATAATGTATTATTAAAAGAGCACATTCCCTCAGGCTTCATTTCCATAACCAGTGATGCAATTAATTACAAAAGCAAATAATACATTATGTTGTATACGTCGTGCATTTTATTGTTTAACCTTGCAAACATATAGCGATGACTGAAGTCTATAGCAGCGAGCACCTCGTGCGTTTCTTCTCCTCAAGGAGGTAACATATTTAAATGCATTTTTTGAGACCGTTTTCTACCAGACATCACTTCTCACTGTGCCAAAATAATAAGAAGCCCCTTCATATGGGGCATTAGGAGGCACAGACAGGACGGACGGGCACAGGAGACACGATGCCAACACTGACATTCATGACATTACATATTCAGGAGACTATAGCCGCACTTACCAATATTAGTGACATCATAACCAGCACATTAGGACATTGCATTATGGTCAGACTCGGACTGGTTCATAGAGGGGCCAAGGAAAACCCCAGGGGGGCTCTGGACATATTAGGGCAGGAGCTGCTTTTTAGGGATAAAGTCAGAGAAAGTGGCATGTGTAGTCATGTACACTAGCTGTAGGGAGGTCCCCAAGAATCTGCTCCACTGGTGGGACCCAAGAATCATCTCCACTGGTGGGCCCCAAAAATCTGCTTCACTAGTGGGCCCCAAGGATCAGCTCCACTGGTGGTCCAAAGAATCATCTCCACTGGTGGGCCCCAAGAATCAACTCCACTGGTGGTCCCAAGAATCATCTCCACTGGTGGGCCGCAAGAACATCTCCCTGGGGGGCCCCAAGAATCACTCCCCTGGGGGCCCCTAGATAAACCCACTGGGGGAAACCCAAAAAATCATCTCCACTGATGGGGGCCCCCAAGAATCAGCCCCACTGATGGGCCCCAAGAATCACCCCACTGGGGGCCCCAAGAATCGTCCCACTTGGCCCCAAGAATACCTCCACTGGGGACTCCAAAACAACTCCACTGGGGGCCCCAAAATCAACCCCCTGGGGGTCCCCCAAAAACAACTCCCCCTGTACCAAGAACCAACTATTGGGGGCCCCAAAAAACCAAAATCCACCCCCAAAAATCACTCCCCGGGGCCCCGTCACCTCCATGGGCCCCCCAAAAAATCAACTCCACCCCCCAAAACCACCTCCCTGGGGGCCCCCAAGAATAAAATCCCCCCGGTGGGGAAGAAAATTTTCCACTTACCCCAAAACAGCTAGGTCCCTGAAGAATCAATTCCCGGTGCCCCAAGAATCAACCCCCTTACCCCAAAATCCTCCATGTACCCCAAAAATAACCTCCACTGGTGGCCCCAAGATCATCTCACTGTGGCCCAAAATATCCCACTGGTGGGGCCCAAAAATCATCTTCGGTTGCCCCCGGAAACATCTCCACTGGTGGGACCAAAATAATCTCCACTGGTGGGCCCCCAAAAATCTCCCCCTGGGTTGGGGGCAAGAAACACTGTACTGGGGGCCCCCAAGAACTCTCCACTGGGGGCCCAAGAATCATCTCCACTGGGGGACCAAGAATAGCTGTACTGGTGGCCCCAAGAAACAACTCCCCCGGGGGACCCCCAAAAATCATCTCCACGGTGGCCCCCCGAATCATCTCCTTGGTGGCCCCAAGAATCTCTCCACTGGGGGACCAAAAAATCAGCTGTACTGGTGGCCCCAAGAATCATCTCCACTTGTGTCCCCAAAAATGAACTGCACTGGGGGCCCCAAGAATTATCTCCACTGGGGGGCCCCAAGAACTCCCCACTGGTGGCCCAAGAATCATCCCACTGGGGCCCAGAATCAACTCCACTGGGGGCCCCAAAAATCATCCCCATGGTGGCCCCAAAAGAATCAACTCCCGGGTGGCCCAAGAATCAGTCCCTGGTGCCCCAAGAATCAGCTCCACTGTGCCCCCAAAACCCATCTCCACGGGTTTTCCCCAAAAATCAACTCCACTGGGGGGGCCCCAAAGAATCGCTCCACGGGGGGCCCCCAAAAATCAGCCCCACTGGTGGACCCAAGTATGAACTCCACAGGTGGGCCCCAAGAATCATCTCCACTGGTGGCCCCAAGAATCCACTCCACTGGTGGGCCCCAGAAACCCGAGTTTGACACTGATGCTGGTAAATCATCTGGGAACCTAATCCAGAGCAACTACAAAAAATGGAACCTCCATACGTTACACCTGTAGGTTTTATAATACTGAATTTTCACTGGTGCTCCCAACAAAGGAAAGTTTTAGACAACTCCATTCCAGCACCTTTGTGGTGCATTTATCAAGGCAGCTGGGGCAGAATTGTGGGTCAATTTGCACCAAAGATAATGGCGTCCATATTTTACACGACATGTATTCTGTTTTAGACACTTTCTAGACCGTTCTGTGCCTTGTCTGACAGAAGGGGCGTGTTCTCGGTAAAGGGAGTTGTTGTAAAAAAGGCGGCATGGCTTAGGGTGCAGCGCTGTGCTCCAAAAGTTTTCCTCAGTTAGTGGTGTACAGTAAGTGTATGTTCACAAGGAACCAAAACGGACCCAAACGTGCATCTAACAATGCTCAGTGTGAGTTACGTTGCTTTCAATGTAAATCATTCATCGGCGTTCAGACCATACGTGTTTCTGATGCGTCTTTCGGATCTTTTGAAATAATTGACATCAATTCTTGATCCATTTTAAGCAGCAGACGCCCTAATCAGAACTATAGGCTGCATGCCTGCTGCACAGAAAACGTATCCAAACACGCAGCGCACTTTGCGTATAGGTTTGAACCTCCCCTTTGCCAACTTCTAAGAGGTGTAAGGTTAGACCAGACAGTTCTAATCACCAGCAGAATAGTGAGTGCTGCTCTGGAGGATAATACAGGATGTAACTCAGGATCAGTACAGGATACGTAATGTATGTACAGTGACTGCACCAGCAGAATAGTGAGTGCAGCTCTGGAGGATAATACAGGATGTAACTCAGGATCAGTACAGGATAAGTAATGTATGTACACAGTGACTGCACCAGCAGAATAGTGAGCGCAGCTCTGGAGGATAATACAGGATGTAGCTCAGGATCAGTACAGGATATGTAATGTATGTACAGTGACTGCACCAGCAGAATAGTGAGTGCAGCTCTGGAGGATAATACAGGATGTAACTCAGGATCAGTACAGGATAAGTAATGTATGTACACAGTGACTGCACCAGCAGAATAGTGAGTGCAGCTCTGGAGGATAATACAGGATGTAACTCAGGATCAGTACAGGATAAGTAATGCATGTACAGTGACTGCACCAGCAGAATAGTGAGTGCAGCTCTGGAGGATAATACAGGATGTAACTCAGGATCAGTACAGGATATGTAATGTATGTACAGTGACTGCACCAGCAGAATAGTGAGCGCAGCTCTGGAGGATAATACAGGATGTAACTCAGGATCAGTACAGGATAAGTAATTTATGTACACAGTGACTGCACCAGCAGAATAGTGAGTGCAGCTCTGGAGGATAATACAGGATGTAACTCAGGAGCAGTACAGGATAAGTAATGTATGTACAGTGACTGCACCAGCAGATTAGAGTGGGTGCAGCTCTGGAGTATAATAAAGGATGTAACTCAGGATCAGTCAGGATAAGTAATGTATGTACAGTGACTGCACCAGCAGAATAAGTGAGTGCAGCTCTGGAGTATAATACAGGATGTAACTCAGGATCAGTACAGGATAAGTAATGTATGTACAGTGACTGCACCAGCAGAATAGTGAGTGCAGCTCTGGAGGATAATACAGGATGTAACTCAGGATCAGTACAGGATATGTAATGTATGTACAGTGACTGCATCAGCAGAATAGTGAGTGCAGCTCTGGAGGATAATACAGGATGTAACTCAGGATCAGTACAGGATAAGTAATGTATGTACGCAGTGACTGCACCAGCAGAATAGTGAGCGCAGCTCTGGAGGATAATACAGGATGTAACTCAGGATCAGTACAGGATAAGTAATGTATGTACAGTGACTGCACCAGAAGAATAGTGAGCGCAGCTCTGGAGGATAATACAGGATGTAACTCAGGATCAGTACAGGATAAGTAATGTATGTACAGTGACTGCACCAGAAGAATAGTGAGCACAGCTCTGGAGGATAATACAGGATGTAACTCAGGATCAGTACAGGATAAGTAATGTATGTACAGTGACTGCACCAGCAGAATAGTGAGTGCAGATCTGGAGGATAATACAGGATGTAAATCAGGATCAGCGCAGGATAAGAAAAGTATGTACAGGGGACTCACCACAGAATAGTGAGTGCAGTCTGGGGATAATACGGGATGTAACTCAGATCAGTACGGATAAGTAATGTAGACAGTGACTGCACCAGCAGAATAGTGATGCACCCGGGAGGAAAATACAGGATGTAACCTTTAAAAGTAATGAAATCAAATACACGGTGCAATTTTTTCTGTGAAAATTTGACTAAAACCGGTGTTCAGAGGTGAACGTACCCTTTACGCTTGAAGGAATGCCTTTGTCAATATGTTCTTGTTTTTGTTACATAACGTCCTGAACTTAATGACTCAACAGGGTCTCATTATCATTACCCCCATCACTAGAAACAGATTAGAATACGCGGAGCAGAATCTTTCAGCAATAATAACATTGTACGATTAGCAATTTGCTAATGTAATGAAAAAAAAAAAATCAAAACCCAACCCCTTCAGAAGACATGCCCAAATATAAAACCCACTTTTTCCCTATAAACCCAATGGACACAAATAAAGCAAGCACGTGAATAAAAAAACTTTCCCGGTTTTGACATAAACAATAAACAAAGGGGGGGTTTATGTTCCTGTGGGGATGGGGACTGAGCTGCCGGAATCGAACCCAGGAGGGGATATAAGGGGATTTTTGCACTGGGCCCATCTCTTATTAAGAAATAAAGTGGATTTTCATTCAGTTTTAGTTTAAAGGGGGCCCCTTATTCGGTTTAAAAAATTTATAAATCCCAGAAAAAGGGGTCACCCACTGGGAAAGGGTAAGGAAACGACAGATATTTGGCTTATTCACATGGTGCAGTCAGGGTTGTCTTTTTTCCCTTGGCAAATAGGAAATGCACAAAGGGGCCAATTCATTATAAATCCCCAGCATATGGGTTTTAAATCCAGGAAACCCAGGACACATGCAAGATGCTTGATCTCCTTTAAAAATAAAAAAATATATGGGGGACATCATAGCAAGTTTCCCATAGGGATATAGGGGCAGGGTTCCTTCTCCTGTGTAGCATGATGGGAAACATTAAAGCTCTCTCCCCTAGGATATAGGGGGCAAGATCTCCCCCTCCTGTGTTTGCAGTGTAGGGAGACATCATTAAACAAATATCCCCCTATAGAGATATAGGGGGAGGATCTCCTCTTCTGTGTGTGCCTGTTGGGAGACATCATAGCAGCTATCTCCTATAGAGTATAGGGGGCAGGATCTCCTCTCCTGTGTTTGGGGGCGTGAAAAGGGAGACTCAAGCACTAGTCTCCTATAGAGGTTTTAAAGGGGGGGCAAAAAGATCTCCTCTCCTGTGTGTCTTTTAGGGGAAAAATCTAGCCTCATCTCCTAAGAGAATTTGAGGGGGAGGATTTCCTGTCCTGTGTGTCAGGTATGGGAGACTCATAGCACTATTCTCCCTATAGAGATCAGGGAGCAGGATCTCCTTCCTGTTGTTGCAGTAAAGGGAAACATTTAGAACAGTATCCTATAAAGATATGGGGGGAGGGGTCTTTCCCCCCTGTGTGCAGTGTAGGGAACATCATGCAGCTATTCTCCTATAGAGTTTTTAGGGGGCAGGATCTCTTTCCTGTGTGTGCAGTATATGGAAAATTTTATAAAGTATTCAAAAATAGGGGGCAGGATCATGTTTGGGATGGGTATGGGAGAATCGTAGCAGCTACCTTCCTATAGAGATATTTGGGGCAGATCTCCTCCTCTGTGTGTGCAGTGTAAAGGGGAAAAAAAATCATAGCACTACCCCCCTTAAGATACAGGGGGGCAGGGGTCTCCTCCCTTGTGTGTGCAGTGTATGGGAGACATCATAGCAGCTCATCTCCTATAAAATATAGAGGGCAGGATCTCCTGCTAATTACTGATTCACCATGCTGCACCATACTAACTACTGAGCCACCAGGCTCTACAGTGCTAACCACTGAGCTACCAGGCTCTACAGTGCTAACCACTGAGCCACCAAGCTGCACCATGTTAACCACTGAGCCACCGTCCCTGCCCATCTTGGGTGATTAAAAACCCTTGTTATGTCCTGTACTTTGAGCTGAAGCAATCAGTGTTGGCAAGGCCCATGATGCTAGTAAGATGGCCTTGATTGCAGATAAGTTGCAGTGCATTTCTAGTATTTGTGAAAGCCTCATGGATCTGTAGCATTTTACAGCGATTTTGCTGGAATCGCAGCAATGAGCTTCCATTTGACCGCACTATGGGAACAGACTCGGGCCATATCCCAGACCCAACCCCCCCCTCTCACCTCCATAGATACAGAATATATCCCTCTTCAGATCTGAAGCACTAATAGGATGAAACAAGTAACATCTTAACAACTCCAGGAACAACAACACAGGATTTCCTGGGAATGTCATTTTATTTGGACGACCTTGGCGGACGCCTCCCTCGTCTCTAATATAAGACAAGGTTTGGGCCATGATGAGACTCCTTAATCCATGTGATTTACCTGAACAAGTCACATCGGCGAGAACTACATTGCGAAACCAAGGTCATTTTTGGTAAAACCGTGTGGAGCTTTTCTCTACAGTTCTCATCTGGAAGACACAAAATCACGATGTAAAATGGCACCCTCAGTTCTAATCACAATTTTTCTGCAGCAAAAATGGGCAGCACAGTGACAGAGGGGCTAGCACAGTGTAACATGATGGTTCAATGGTTAGCACAGTGGCTCAGTGGTTAGCACAGAATAGCACGGTGGTTCAGTAGTTAGTATGGTACAACACAGAAGCTCAGTGGTTAGCATGGTGCATCATGGTGGCTCGGTGGGTAGCATAGTGCAGCATGGTGGCTCGGTGGGTAGCATGGTGCAGCACAGTGGCTCAGTGGTTAGCATTGTGCGGCACAGTGGTTAGCATAGTTCAGCATGGTGGCTCAGTGGTTAGCACAGCGCAACATCATGGTTCAGTGGTTAGCAAAGTGCAACATGGTGACTCTTTTATTAGCACAGTAGAGCACGGTGGTTCAGTGGTTAGCATGGTGCAGCATGGTGGCTCAGTGGTTAGCATAGTGCAGCATGGTGGCTCGGTGGGTAGCATGGTGCAGCACAGTGGCTCAGTGGTTAGCATTGTGCGGCACAGTGGTTAGCATAGTTCAGCATGGTGGCTCAGTGGTTAGCACAGCGCAACATCATGGTTCAGTGGTTAGCAAAGTGCAACATGGTGACTTTTATTAGCACAGTAGAGCACAGTGGTTCAGTGGTTAGCATAGTGCAGCATGGTGGCTCAGTGGTTAGCATAGTGTAGCATGGTGGCTCGGTGGGTAGCATGGTGCAGCATGGTGGCTCAGTGGTTAGCATTGTGCGTCACAGTGGTTAGCATAGTTCAGCATGGTGGCTCAGTGGTTAGCACAGCGCAGCATCATGGTTCAGTGGTTAGCAAAGTGCAACATGGTGACTCTTTTATTAGCACAGTAGAGCACGGTGGTTCAGCGGTTACCATGGTGCAGTACAGTGGTTCAGTAGTTAGTCCGGTACAGCACAGAAGTTCAGTGGTTAGCATGGCGCAGCACGGTAGCTCAGTTAATAGCAAGGTGCATCATGGTGACTCAGTGGTTAGCATTGTGCAGCATGGTAGCTCCATGGATAGCATGGTGCAGCATGGCGGCTCAGTGGTTAGCATGGTGCAGTATGGTGGCTCAGTGGTTAGCATTGTGCAACACAGTGGCTCAGTGGTTAGCATGGTGCAGTATGGTGGCTCAGTGATTAGTATAGTGCAGCACGGTGGCTCAGTGGTTAGCATTGTGCAGCACGGTGGCTCAGTGGTTAGCATTGTGCAGAACAGTGGCTCAGTGGTTAGCATGATGCAGTACAGTGACTCACTGGTAAGCATGATGCAGCACAGTGGCTCAGTGGTCAGCATGGTGTAGTACAGTAGCTCAGTGGATAGCATGGTGCATCATGGTGACTCAGTGGTTAGCATCATGCAGCGAGGTGGCTCAGTGTTTAGCATCGTGCAGCACAGTGACTCAGTGGTTAAGCATTGTGCAGTACAGTGACTCAGTGGTTAGCATGGTGCATTGCGGTGGCTCAATGGTTAGCATGGTGCAGCATGTTGGCTCAGTGGTTAGCATGGTGCAGCACGGTGGCTCAGTGGTTAAGCATAGTGCCGTACAGTGAGACAGTGGTTAGCATGGTGCATTTCGGTGGCTCAGTGGTTAGCATGGTGCAACATGTTGGCTCAGTGGTGAGCATGGTGCAGCATGCTGGCTTAGTGGTGAGCATGGTGCATTACTGGCGCTCAGAGGTGAGCATGGTGCAGCATGTTGGCTCAGTGGTTAGCATGGTGCAGCACGGTGGCTCAGTACTTAGCACTCTTGCCCTGCAGTGCTACGGTCCTGAGATCTAAACTCCCCAAGGACAACATCTACAAGGAGTCTGTATGTTCTTCCTGGGTTTCCCCCACACTCCAATAACATCCTGATAGGTTAATGTGGAATTTACCCTGTGAGCGCCAATGGAGACAGGGAGTGATGTGACTGATGAGAATGTCTGTACTGCGCTATGGAATATAACGGCGCTATATTAATCACTGCAATACAATGTGTTATACTCTTAGGCTGGTTATTGACTTGTAAATTAGTCGCCAAATCTAACAAGCTCTGTAATGTTTTTTCACTCCTGGGACGCTGGTAATTAAAGGGCCATGCACCTCAAGGGACCGGACACAGCATGAATGAACTGCATAGTGGGAACCTGTGAGAACATGTATTTACTTATGTGATTGCTGATTTTATCAATGATGAGCAAGAATTGTTTTTAAAGAGTTCGATAGGTGGAACACATTAGTTTTTGTTCCAAAGTAGATAGATCAATAGATAGATAGATAGATAGATAGATAGATATGGGATAGATAGATAGATTTGAGATAGATATATAAATAGATATGAGATAGATAGATGTGCGATAGATAGATAGATTAGATAGATGATAGGAATAGATAGATAGGAATAGAAGATATGGGAAGATAGAAATAATAGATAAGAGAAAAGATTGAATGGGATAGAAATATGAATAGATAAGTATAGATAGATAGATGATAATAAAGATATGAGATAGATAGATAAGAGATAAAGAAAGGATAGAAAAAATAATA